>BOSO01011205.1:23186-39987 GCA_018403395.1 Gorsachius goisagi | reverse complement strand
CAAAGGAGGCTCAGAGGGGATCTCATCACCACGTACCAGCACCTAAGGGGGAGCTACAGGGAAGACGGAGACTCCCTTGTCACAAGGAGTCCCATGGAGAGGACAAGGGAGAAAGGACATGAGTTTCTCTTGGGGAGATACCGATTTGACATGAGAGAGAAATGTTTCCCCATGAGAACAGTCACCCACTGGAATAATCTTCCCAGGGGATGGGGTTGACTCAGCCACATTGGACACTGTCAAGCCTCAGCTGGACAGGGTGCGGGGCCATCTTGTCTGGACTGTGCTCTTGCCCAGAAAGGTTGGACCAGATGATCCTTGAGGTCCCTTCTAACCTGGGATTCTATGATTCTATGATACCAAACCCCTGAGCACCATGACCTTGTGGATGGGCTTGTTTGCAGGAGGTGGAGAATGACCCACGTTTGTAGCAGCACCACTGCAAAGCATGCACAGCCTCGTGCCATGCCTCAGTTTCCCTGCTTGTAGAACAGGTTGCTGTTTGGCTGCCCTGTTGCTGGTACCCATTGCCATCGTGCTCAGGAATGATGGGTGAGCAGAGACCCCATTTACATGCAGTGATTAAACCCCTGTATTAGCAGAAGTGAGAGCAAAGCAGGCCAAAGTTCCCTGGTTTTCTCATCACTGTTTCTGTTAATGACTGCATTAACCCCCTTGGCCCTCACTTGAGATGGATCTGGCTTTTGGGATGTTCTTTTATAGGCCTTAATTACCTGTGCATTTCCTCTTCTTCCAGCCTGGAGGTCTGGCTCAGCCCTGTTGTTTGTCCCTCACTCCCACCCACACCGCCTCTGCCAGAGCGGCAGGCAGCCCACCTTCCTGCCGGGGGCTGGGGTTGCTCCCCAGCCTCCTCCTGAAGCACAGAGCAGCTCCCCAGGGCCGACCTCTGCTTTGGCCCCGCTGCCCCTGCCCCTCAGAGCCCAGAGAAGTGTCTGAGCCCCTTTCCCGCCACAGTAGCGCTCGCCCGTATTTCTCCGCTGGCCTTTCTGAGAACAAAACCCTCTCCCTTCTGCACACCCAGCTGCGCTTGGGGTTCAGTCCAACCCTGTTGCTGTCTTAATTTAATGCATGTTGCTTATGTGAGATATCTGAGCTGGGCTCCCTCCACGCCCCTGGAACCTTGCTGGGGTGGTTTGGGGGTATTTTCAATCCAGACAGATGGACCCCAAGGCAGGAAGAGGAAAAGGAAAATGCTTCCAGAGTCGCTCAGCTGACGGCATCCTGAAACCTTGCGATGAGCCTTCAGCAGTACTGCTGTCACTTGCACGTGTGTGGAGAAGCAGCCGGCGCGGCGCGGCACGTCATGGGGCGGCTCCGCTGCGGCAGGAGGAGTAGCCCTGCTGGAAGGGGACGACCTTCAGCGCGGGTTCACGGCTGAGCTGTGGGCTGTGCTGGCCACAGGATGCGTGTGCTGAAGGGGGTACCTTGCGTGCTGCAACTGCCTGTTGGCAGAGCAGACGGAATGGAGCTGAAAACGCCACCAGAGGGGTACTGTCCTTTCCCACATCACAGAGGATCCAGCTGTCCTTTCTTTGCACATGCGATGTTGTTAAACACTTGGCTCCACAAAGATCCACGGAGCTGCTGAGGTTGGAAGGCAACGCTGGAGGTGCCTCCCTCAACCAACCTCCTGCTCAAAGCACAGCCAAGTTGGGTAGGGCCTGGCCAGTTGGGCTGCGAGTACCTCCGGCGATGGAGACTCTACAATGTCTCCGGGCAACCCACTCCTGTGTTCAAACCACCCTTGCAGTAAAACAGCTTTTTCTTATGTTTAAGCAGAATTTTTTGCCTTGCGGTTTGTGTCTGTTGCCTTTTGTCCTGGCACTGGGCGCCACTGGAAAGAGCCTGGCTCTGTCCTCTTTGCACCCAGCTTCGGTTATTTATGTCCGTTACTATGATCCCTCATGAGCCTTCTCCCACCTGGGCTGGACAGCCCCAGCTCTCTCAGCCTTTCCACACGGCAGAGATGCTCCCGTCCCCTTAGCATCTCTGCGGCTGCTGGTATACCTGTAGAAGCCTCTCTTGTTGCCTTTCGTGTCCCTTGCCAGATTCAGCTCTGGGTGGACTTTGGCTTTCCTGACCCCATCCAAGCACACCTGGACAGTGTCTTGGATTCCCCCTGCACTGTCCTCCCTGCTTCCACCTCTCATACCCTTCCTCTTCATGCTTGAGTTTTGCCGGGGGTGCCCTGTTCAAGCCCCATGTTGACTCTGCTTGATTCCCTGCTGGTCAGGGTGGACCAGAGGAGCTGATGTGTGAAAAGGAATCACATTCCCTGGCCACCTCTTCTCTCCAGGACTGCACTGCATGGGACTCTTCCAAGCAGATCCCTCAAGAGGTCAAAGTCTGCTCTCCCGAGCCCTGGTTTGTGATCCCGCTCTTTTCTCCGCTCCCTTCTCCCAGGACCCTGAACTCCACCATGTCATGCTCTCTGCAGCCAAGGCTGCCCTCAGCCTTCACATCCCTGACAAGTTCTTCCATGTTTAACAGTATGGGACCCACCAGAGCATCTTCCTTCCTTGGCTCCTCGATCACCTGTGTTAGGAAGTCGGTGTCTCCAGAAGCCTCCAAGCTTGCCTGCGCCCCTGCCACGCCGTCCCTCCAGGAGACACCACAAGGGTTAAAGTGTCCAGTGAGGACCATGGCCGCAAACATGGGGCTTCTCCCACTTGTCTGAAGAAGGCGTCATCTTCTGCCTCCCGATGTGGCGGTCTGTGGCAGACACCCGCAGCTATGTCGACTGCATCCATTTGCCTTCCAACCCAGATACCCTTGACTGGCTCATTATACACCCAGGCCAGAGCCCCACGCATGCCTGCTGCTCCCTCACACATCTCCCTCTCCTCGGCTTCTTGTAGGTGAGAAGGTGCCAGGGGAGCCCTCCCCATCCTTGGAATGAGGCAGGGATTTAGGGAAAAACAGCTCCCAAGTATTGCTAAAAATGCAGCAAAGCACCAAGGGAACAAGCGGACGCGGCGGAGCCCCAGCCGGGCACTTCCAGCTCCAGCCCCGGGCCCCACAGCCTTACCAACGGTCTGCATTTGGGCACACAATTGCATTTTGCGCTGCAGTGGAATCAGCCCTGAGCGCTGACGCCTGGTGCTCAGTTTCTCTTGCATCTCCCTCTGTTTCCTCTCTTTCTCTGGGCACCCGTTCATGTCTGGAGTTTGATTCTTCCCTTGTTTTCTGACGCTTTCGATAGCTGCTCAGATATGGTCAGATTTCAAATGTTACGTCTGCTCCTGTAGTGCCTGCATTTTCCTGCCAGATTTTGCCGTCTCAGGGTAGGACACGGCTTTCCGCAGAGGGTGCTGCACTGCTCTGCTTCCCGAGCCACAGCCGGGGACGTGGCCATTGCCCAAGCTGGCCTTCCCCAGGGCCCTGGGCAACTGCCCCGTGCAGGGAATGGGCCGGATGGTTTTCCCCCTCAGGAAAATCCCTCACAGGATACAGCCTGTGAACGCAGAATGCTTGCCTGGCTCAGACAAGGTGTTTGCCACCAGTATGTCAAAAGGAAGGCAGCGTTATGCCTCCTGCTTTGCTTTGCTGGTGGAGAGACCAACGTGCAGACTGGGGGAGTGATTTGGCTACGCCGTCCGCCAGGTCAGCGGATTCCAGCCCAAGCAGACCCCGTTACGGCCGCATTTTCAGTTGATGCTGCAGCATTAAGGCTCTTGGCTGTAATACAGCAATCCTTGTGCAGCCAGGCTCCTCAGGGTGGCTGGGGACGGAGACTGCTCCTCTCTTATCCAGGCACAGCTGGCACTGGGCCCTGCACCTCCCGCCCTGCTCAGCTCCCCAAGGGTTCTGCTTTGTATCAGCTTCCCACAGCCAGGTTGTGTGTTCTGCCCTTCTCCTCGTGCCGTCTGCACTGCTGCCTTCCTGGTGCTGGCTGTGGCACACACCGGGGGGAGCAGGGGGTGGCTGGGCAGGCTCAGCGCGGGCTCCTGGGCTTTCCAAAAAGGAGGGAGGGACAGGCAGGTACACAGGGACCCCGGCTCCTCGGCGTATGTTTCCCTACAGTGGGGACTGAAATGCAGTCCTTATGGGGACATGGCTGTGCGTACCTATGGGGATGGTGGGCATGCGTACCTATGGTGACATGGCTGTGTGTACCTATGGAGACGTGGGCGTGCGTACCTATGGGGACGTGGCTGTGCGTACCTATGGGGACATGGCCGTGCGTACCTGTGGGGATGGCGGATGTGTGTACCTATGAGGATGGCGGATCTGCATATCTATGGGGACGTGGTCGTGTGTACCTATTGGGAACCAGCATCTGCGTCTGCTGTGGGCTGTGAAGGACAAAACTGGAACCAGACTGAAGGCAGGGAGAGAGTGGGCTCCCAGGAGCTGCATGCTGGGCTGTCCCTCCTGGCAAAGGTCGCCTGCTGTCAAACTGAGGGACTGTGGCCTCCTTATCCCTATTAACAAGCATCCTCCAGGGACAGGGGCATGCTCAAGATGATTCGTCTACCAGTGCTGTGCTGCTGCAGCACATGGGGACCACAGGTTTGGGGCTTTCAGCCATGTCCCACCCACTCTGCAGGCTGGGCAGCCCCGAGTCTGGGCTGCTGGACGCTGCTGAGTTTGCTGTGTGGCCACTGCCTCTCTCCCTGCCCACCAGCAATGTCCCCCCATCTCATGGGGATGGACACAGCTTAATGAGTGCTAATGAGCTGCTCTGCAATGCCTGGGCGATGCCGGCTCTGCTTGTGGGGCTGGTGACCCAAACTGGGCACCACCACCAAACCCCTGCTGAAACTGGGGGTGCTGACAGCCTGCAGCTCCCATCGTGTGGCGGAAGGGGCTGTGAGACCCTGCTTGGGGCTTCGGATGGCCCCTCTTCCGTCCCCTGTCCCCCGCCTGCCCTCGGCCCCCATGAGTTGCAGAGCAACATGGTGGCAGAGCTCCGGGATTTCTCCCTGAGCTGTGGTTTTCCTTGGCCCCATGGAGATGTCCCAGTGCCTTAGCTCCCATCTCAACCTGGGGCTGAGGGTGGAGGGTCCACCTGAGGCACCACAGGGCGAAGTCCAGCCCAAGAGGAGAAGGAGCTGACATGGGATGTCATGATGCACTGGCTCTGGGTGTTCCTCATCTGTCACCATCCCAATACTTTTCTTACTGTATCTCACACGAGCTCTTGCGTGTGCCGAGCAATCAGACCTTGCAGAACCTGCCTCGACCCTCAGAGCCGGCAGGTATCCAGCCCGGCTTTTGCTGGATGTCACGAAAGGCTCCTCCGTGTTTCTGCCCTCACGTACCATGCCCTGTGTGAGTCAGGAAAGCTTTGATTTCCTCAAAGCAGGCTCCACCAGTGCAGGGATCAGGGCAAGAAAAGAAGACGATGGTGAGAAGGAGGCGGCCATTCCTCCTTCCACGGCTCCTGTGCCTGGATCTGGAGAGGGACCTGGGGAGGGAGCAGGACACACAGGAAGAGGAGCAGGGGGTCCTCGGGGTGCTGGTGCTTCCAAATATCACCCAGGGCAGGGGGACCTTGGTGGCTGTGGCTCCGGAAGGAGCCAGCGCTTCCTGGGGACACTGCAGCCAGGAGGAAGGATCCGGATTCCCAAGGAAATTGCCTTGGTTTGCTCTCAGTTTTAGAAAAACATGCTTTGGTTCAAGAACAAGGCCGATATTTACCTTTTTTTTTTCTCTGCCCTCAGCTATCAGCTCAGGCCAAAGCTGGTGACAGGAAAAGCAGAAAACTGGGAAGAAAACTGGTGAGACTGGGGCAGGAGCAGGGGAAGACCAAGGAGGAGGGAGGCACTGACGGATGCGGAAGAAGGAAAGCAGGATAGGAACTGAGCAGGGAGGCCTCTCGCCAAGGCAGCCAGCGCTCCTCACGGCCCGTCTGTCACCCACCGTAGTGTTTGGGTTTCTCTAAACCTGGAAAATTCCTGCAGAGGGGATTTTTTATCTTCTCACCAAGACTGCTAACTCCAACCCAAACCAAGAGACACTACAGAGGAACAAACGCTTAAACATTAAACCCACAGAAATCGCCAGCAAGCACTGCGTTTGTTATTTCTACATCAGCCCCGGGAGCTCGGGTGATGCCTGGAGGTAACAGTGGGAGAGGAACCAACAGAAGCCATGAAGAGCCTGGTGAAGCTGGGAGGAAGCCAGGAAGGAGGGCGGTGCGTGGGCACAGGGCTCGTGGGGAAAGCAGGCTCGGGATCCCGCAAGCAGAATCCTACGGCACTGGAGCAACGTGGGCTTGCCAGCACTCACATAACCTGAATTCTGACTCCGCATCCCATTCACAGATTTCATTTCAATCTAGGCACAGCCTGCCGGGTTTTTTCCGAGCCTTAGAAGCTCAGTCTTGTTTTGCCATTTGTTGTGTGCTAAGAGGGATCCCCAGTACTTACAGCTTTGCTCCGCCACCAGCTCTGCGTTTCCTTGTGAACCCTGCTTAGACACATGCAAAAGCTGGTGCTGTACCATGGCTTTATTTTGGCAGCTGGGGAAGCATTGCTGTTCGAAAGCTACCCAGGCAATGGTCCCCCTGAAGGTGCGAAACCTGCCTGACAGGCGCTGGCTCTGGGACTGGGTTTTGGAGGGGCCGGGACCTGCCACCGGCTTTGCAGTCTCAGCCTGGTGGAAGCTACGCATTCGGGTAAATCTGGTCCCTCCTGCAGGCTCTGAGCCCTTGGCCGTGACCTTTTAGAACATTTTTACCCAAGGTGTCTCAACCTGAAGTATTTGAACTCTGCCACAGACAATCTTTTGGCCAGATTCTGCCCTCTTTACCCATTTTCATAACACTTCTCAGGCCCCAGTAGCTGGTGCGGCTCCTCAGCAAGGCTCTGCTGTGGCATAGCTTGTCTTCCAGATCCTGCGGAGTCAGATGTGATGCTCAGCAGATGGAGGTCACCAGCCCAGCCAGGTACTCACACCTTCCCGTGGGAGCTCCCCAGGCTGGGAGGGGACTGCAGTGTCGGTGTGGGGATCCGGCATCGGCATACCATGAGCTGCCAGCAAAGTGGGGAGGCAAAGAAAGAGGGGCAACAGCAAAGGGGTGTGCTGGAGAGGTCTGACATGCCTCCAATACCTGTCACCCTGGCCATATCTGCATCGTCACCTCCCCCCTGGGGCCTCCGCTGCCCTGACGCCTGTCCCCGCTCCCTGTGCCCCAGGTGTCATGGCTGCCCGCCGTGGTGCTGGAGCAGAGCCTGTGGGAGCACTGACTCACAGACATCCTGCTGCAGTGCTAATTGCTTCTTCTCCTGACTCACTCGGCTGGAAGCAGGCTGGAACTGCACAGCTCAGGTGCATACCCAGCCTTGACCATCCCCAAAATGCGAGAGCCGAGACCTGAGGACATGCAAGCCCTGTCTGGACCAGTGAGCAGCTTTCTGGCATCACTAACTGGGCACAGCCGGCCCCATGGCCTTGATGGGGTCAGTGCCCTTCCCCACCTCCCAGGGCAGATCTTCCCTCTCCTGCTCCGTCAGCGGCTCCACAGCTATTGGCCATCTGCGGTCCATGGCAGAGCTTGGCCCTCCGGAGAGCAGCGAGGGAGGGGACCCACATTTTGCAGCCTGCAGGAGCCCAGCTGACGAGTGATGCAGGGGGGAATGGGTTTGCTACTGCCCCATATCCCCCCCCCATTTGTTTACTGGGGAGCAAGCAATAAGTCCCACTCCATTTGGGCAGCACCCCCCGCTGCACCCAGGTGACAGAAGGTTTGGCCATGGGAGATCAGTCCCCAGCGCTGCGCTGCTGGGCTGGTGCCACGAGCAGAACAGCCTTTGCTTGCCCACCTAAGAGCGAGCAAGGATGCCCCGGGGCCTCGCAGCCACCTTTTCCCCCACCTGCTGGACCTCCATGTCATGAAAAGCTCATGCACAGAAACCTCTGCTGTGCCCTTGTGCTGGGAGCACAGAGATGGTGTGGGCCGGCAAGGGCTCGCTGCAGGGACGGGCGTTGCAGGGCTGGGGCTGGCAGGCAGAGTGCAGCACTGCCAGGGATTCCTTCCCAACATCGTGCTCCTCTCCTTGCAGCCTAAACCCATCTGCAAGGAGGGGGTGGAGAGTCTTAAGCACAGGCGGGAAGCGCTGTCAAAAAAAAGCCTCTTCAGTGTTGTAACGCCAGTGCAATCATGTCAAAAAAACAAAAAGGCATCACCACCTGCAAAAGAGCAGGTGCTAACTCTGCCAGCCTCGGAACTCCCACCCACATCACCAGCCCTCCGCGAGACGGGTATGGAGCTCATTCCTTGGGTCCCTGCACTCTGCGGCACCCCTGGGGCCTGCTGGACCCCCCTCAGCCAACCGAGTGGCTCAGGCTTGTCCCCACTCACCCACCCACCCCGCAGCACCACACCAGCCCCCTAGGACCACTGGCAGCCCAGAGCCACTGGTGCAGCCTTTGGCCTTGCCACCCCCCTTGGCCCCAGCAGGAGCCTGTTCCCAGAGCTGCCCAAGGCACAGACAGGGAGGAGATGTTCCTCCTGCTCCATCGGCTGAGCTGCAATGGGACAGGCGCTGGCTCAGGCTCAAGTCCTTTCTCCTGAGCCTTCCTTGTAGCTTCAAACCAGGTGGAGACGAGCATTGTGGCCCAGGGACAGGGTTTCTGGACATGCCAACTACATCTGAAGAGCATTGCAACTTGATGCTACCTGCTCCCTGCCTTCCCTGCCTACTCATCCCCGCAAGCTCCTGCCAGTGCCTCGGGGAGATGAAGAGCCATACTGAGCAGTCCCACCCCAGTGCCAAGGGCAGGTCTTGCCCAAGCCCTGGAAGATCTGGAGGAAGGCAAACTGTGCTCCCTGACGCTGCCCAGCAACCCAAGGAGGCTGCAGGCGGCACATTGGCATATGGGGGCTCCAGGTTCAGGCCCTTGAACAATAATAACCAGTGCTCCTTCCTCATCCTGTTGGCAGAGCACTGCCCAGCCACCCACCCTTCAGCACGGCTGGTGTCCAACCAACACCAGCACCCTGGGGGGCCCACGGCACCCAGGGAGCGCAGCGGGGTGCTCACCTTCCTCCCTGCCAGCCATATTTCAAAGCTTAGCTCCCCAGAGAGGATTTTCACTGGTGCTCTCTGGCATCCCTGACCTTGGTGTTACCCACCGAGGGCTGATGAGCTGCCTACAGGGTGGTTGCCACATTCCTGGTAGCCACAGCCAAGCTCTCTGCCTGCCATCCCTGGCACGGCCCCTCGGCACCATCCAGTGGACCCAGGAGAGGCAGCCCAGAAGACGACTTCAGGAGCGATGCTGAGGATCCAAACCCCAGCACCAGTGGGACAACGCAGCACCAGAGAGGAACAGAGGCGTGACCTGGGACTGGCCCATGTGAAGCGTTTGCATTAGCTTGTCAGACCACAACAGCTCTTCCCACCTTGGCAATGCTTGCTGACACATCAAAAAAAAAAAAAAAACAACCCAGCCAACCTCACTTGCTTTCCTTTGCAAAGTGACACTTTTGTTCTTTGCAGTGTTCCACTTAATGAAAAAATCTGAGATTTCCCTTTTTGAAATCTGGCTGAACAGAGGATAGGGAGGATAAAGTGGCTGCTGCTCAGCTCAAGCCCTTGCTGGCTTCTGGACCCTCCCAGCTGCCCTCCCTCCCCTGCTCCCCACAGCCTCCTTTCGCAGTCCCCCGAAAGGTAGTGTGTGCTGGTGCCTGGCCGGTCTCTGAGCTCAGGGCCCAGCCTTGCAGGGGTAAAAGCATTGGTTTGGGCAAGCGGTGCGGAAAGCAGGGCTTGGCTCCCTTCACAGTGTGCCTGAGTGGAGGTGGGACGGACACAGCGCCACTCTGCTGGGCCTTGGGAGGATTTCAGCCAGAGCTTTGGCCTGGTCGTTGTAAGGAAGATGTAGCAAGCAGGAGAAAGCCCAGAGGAGATGCCTACAAGGTTGGTTAGAAGCTGCAAGGAGGGGAAGAGCAACCCAATCTGTCTGCCAAGGTCTGGCAGGGCGATGCCTCAGCAGGGATATGAGAACAGCCTTCTAAAATGCTGCAAATCACTAGAAAGAGACCAGTGATCATTTATTCTCAGGTCTACCAAGGATATTTTTGTGCAGTAATGGGCTTAATCTGCATCTAGAGAGATTTAGGGTAGGTATTAGTATTGCAAGGAGATCGTCCTTGGGCCATACCATGATGTATCCCGGGCCGGCTGGGATCCAGCTGCTCCAAACCAGCCCGCAGAGCCGCAGCTCCTTGCGGTCCCACTTGCCCTTCGGGGCTGCAAAGCACCTTGGAGGGACCCTGCCATGCCAGGCGCCCTGGGGAGACCTCCTGGTAAATCAGGGCCAGGCAGGGCAGAGCCACCTCCGAGCACCCAGCACTGGGGGTTGAGGGGAGGGGGGGCCAGCGGGGGGTTCTGCTCCCGCTCCTGAGGAGCTGTCTGTCTCCCTGCCATGGGAGAAGGAGGCCTTTGCCCAGTGGCAGAGGGTGGAAGCCATTTTGGTGAGCCGTGCCGCTGAATGGGAAAACCAGCTCCATAACTGCATCTCCAATCCTCCCTTTTCTGATCCGTCCCTCTGCCACACCATGCTTCCCTTGCCCAACCCTCTGTGCCTCTCTTGCACCTCCTCCATCTTCCTGCTGCTGTACCCCTCCTGCTCCCCATCTCCCCCGTCCCCCCAGCTGCATTCCTTCTCCTTTCTAGTCTCCCCCCATTCATTCTCGTTCCTTTTCGAACCAGCTTTTCAATGCGGCAGCACGACATTTCCATTTGAATTGCTCTCCTGCCTCCATGCAGGAGAGGAGCCAAGCCAGGGTGCTGCATCCCATCCTAGCCCCGCATTCACCCACGTCACATGCATGGCGCTGGCCGCCACCAGCAAGCCCACTCTGCACGCGTGGCAGCGGGCTCCCGCACGCTCCCCCTGCCCAGCGAGCCGAGCTACACACCGGTTACGGCACACACGGTGCTGCGGTCAGCTTGCGGGGAGGCAGAGGCGGTGAAGCCCCGCCTGGAGACAGAGGGCTCCCCGCTGGCATCCCCAGGGGGGTAAAAGGGTGCTCTGCAGCCATCGTGTCCCAGGGGACCTGCTGGGTCTGCTTTTCTGAGGGTAGAAGGCACACGTGTCTGCACTGCCTCTGCCAATTGGTCCTCATGGGACCCTAGGCCAAATCAGGCACCACGACAGCAAAGGCAGGAGATAAGTGTGGTGAGGAGGATGGCTGGGTGGAGGGTGGAGGGCTGGGGGTAGCCATCAGATGGTCTTTCCAGCAGGCACTAGGTCCACTGGGAGGGAAGGAAGGGCTGGTCTCACCAGGACGCTGCAAGCCGTGGTGTTTGCTGCGTGGCTGGGATGGCGCTGGGCTGAGCCCAGCCCCTCTGAAGCACCCTCAGTGCAGGGACCTCCCCAGCTCTACACAGACCCTCAGATTAGCCACTGGGGCTGGCAAAGCCTGTTCTTAGCCAAGGACCATCTCCTCATGCTCCTGCTCATCTGGGTACCAAGGGCGGTGGTTTGGAGCAAACCGCCTGCTTTCTGCATTTTCCCAAGGTCCCACAAGCGCAACACTGTGGTCTGTACAAAGCATCTGAATTTCTCCCGTTTCTCACAGCCTGCCCCGGCTGTCCCCATGGCACGCGCAGGGTGTGACAGCCGCATGGCTGGGGGCTGCTCCGCTTGGCTCAGCCTCACCAGGGCCCTGTCAAAGCAGAGGCGAACTGTGCCGTGTCTCTCCCTCCCCCTGCCTTCCCCAAGCCAGGCTCCGGGGCTGAGAGGTGCCCCCTCACCCTTGGCCCTTGTCGCCCATGCACCCCCAGGCACCCGCTTGCACACACGTGGATTGCACATCAGTGCGTGTGAGCGGCCGCCAGGGGCCAGATCACCGCGTGCAAGGGCCATCGAACTGGGCCTGGGACCCCCTGTGGCAGCTCACCCGCCTCCCCGGGCCCCCCCAGGGCTGCTGGCGGAGGGGAGCCAGGGAATCCCATCCCTTGGGCTACCTCTCCATGGATAGGAGATGCCCTGTGGTGAAAGTCCCCAAGACCAGGACCCAGTTCTGTCCCTGGGTGGATGTCCCCTGGGGTCCCTTGGTCTGGAAGGCCGGCTCAGGGTGGAGGCCTGTGGGGCACATGGCTGCCCACCCTCCCCACCTCCTCCTCTCTTCTGTTCAGGCTTGTTTGGGCATTCAGCCTTGCAGAGCTCTGCCTCTACCCCTTGTAATCTTGCAGTCTGACCAGGCTAAATAAGATTTATTATCTCCCCAGCACCAGGTGGACACAGTGGCAAACAGCTTCCAGCCTCACAGGGTGTTCCCTCCCTCCTCCATCAGTGCCAGTTAATGGTTAACTTCCAGGAGCTTTCCTCCTGGCAAACAGGGAGCCCTTCAACATTTTCTTTAACCTTTTGGTTAAAGAAAAACCAAGAGCCGGTTGGTATCTGGCAAACTTCTCTCCATGCCAGGTGGAACTGGTGCCCACTTTGCAGATGCCTCTGTGTGGGTCCAAGGGCAGAGGGGCAACGCCAGCATGGGCAGTGGGCCACCAGCCACAGCCACTGGAGACTCGATACGGGAGAGGGCCTGGGGAGGGCTTAGTTTTGCTTAGGGGATGTAGGAGCTTGGTCTGATGGAGGGCTACAGATGCAGCCAAGGACATGGGGGGCCTGCAGCGACCTGGCTGTTTGCCATTGGGAAAAGGGCTATGGTCCCTGTTGGGCTGTAATCAAAATTGTTCAGCCTGGAGCAGAGGAGGCTCAGAGGGGATCTCATCACCACCTACCAGTACCTAAGGGGGAGCTACAAGGAAGATGGAGAGTCCCTTGTCATGAGGAGTCACATGGAAAAGACGAGGGGTAATGGACACAAGTTGCTCTTGGGGAGATTCCCATTGGACAGGAGAGGGAAATGTTTCCCCATGAGAACAGTCACCCCTTGGAATAATCTCCCCAGGGGAGGGGTTGACTCCGCCACATTGGACACTTTCAAGCCTCAGCTAGACAGGGTGCTGGGCCATCTTGTCTGGACTGTGCTCTTGCCCAGAAAGGTTGGAGCAGATGATCCTTGAGGTCCCTTCCAACCTGGGATTCCACGATTCTATGAAAATTCCACCCATCTCCTTCTCCAGGGGCAGAGTGGCTGGGAATGGGATTGGGGCTCTGATGGACTCAGAGGAGCCTCAAGCCCTTTGCCAGTAAATGCACAAGGCACCCTCAGTGTGCTCGGTCGGCGCTAAGGCATTGAGTGCTGGGCGCTCCCTGACGGCCGTGGCCATCGTCTCCCTCATTGTAGGGGCACTTGTTTCTGCTTGCTGCCTCTGAAGGCAGAGGGCCAGAGCCTGCTGGTAACAGCGCGAAGGGGTAGAACTTCCCCAGCCCTTCTTGCGTTTCACAAACCATCGACACGTGGTGGCCCTCGGCCTCTATGAGCAGGGCAGCTGGGGCTGCCCTTTGGTGGCAGCAGCGCGGCATAGTGCCCCATCCCTTCCTTTTCAACTGGTGAACTGTCACTTGATTTCCATTCTCACTGCCATGATGGAAAAAGCAAACGGGCAAAGACGCTTCGCGCTTGGGTTGTTAAATTTTCATGGCAATTTAGCGAGGCTGGTTGAGAGCTGTTTTCCAGCTAATTTCAGTTCCTTTGCACTGCTCCTGGGCTGCAGGGCCTGGGCTGCAAACGTGACAGCAGGGCACTGCTTATCTGCCGCTCGGAATCTTGTCATGGAGGAAAGCTCACCTGGGAAACGTTGTTATCAGTGTTGGATAAGAGATGACAATGCTAATTTTGGTCCTAAAATATTTCCTTAATAGAAATCATCAGCTCGTATTTACACCACAAATTACAGCTGCCAAGGGCTCCCGCAGTTGGAGAGCGTCCCCCGGTGCAGCTGGGAGAGAGGAGAGCTTCACCTGGATCGTGAGAAATAAATGCCAACTTCAATTTTTGAAGGAAATTCTCCCTTTCGAGGATAAATTAGCACCTGGCTGCCAGAACCCGGGCTGCGCTCTCCCACAGGACAGGCTGTCCCACACCAGCCCGAGGGATGGGTGCCTTGCCCGTCCCTCTGATGCACCAGATTCTGTCCTTGCAGGCTGTGGAGGCAGGGCCCGGCTCTGCTCCCGCACCTGGCGTGGGCTTGCGCTCGAGGTCTGGTGTCCTGAGTGGTGTTCCCAAGCATGCCTGCAAGGGGCCTTTGCCAGCAAACGTCCCTCCTGGGGCACCAGGCCTGGGTGGACACGTGCCTCCCACCTACGCCTGATCCCCGAACCTTTCCGAAGTGCAGCAGTGTGTGGTGTGACCTGCGGAGGCGTCTCCGCACTCGTACCAGGGTGCAATCATCGCTTGCAGATATTGGCAGCCCGCGTTTTGCACTTAGCGTGTGTGGCCTGAAGGCTCAACTGGACACAGGGCAGAGCATGTGTGGCTCTGCGATGGGGGTGCTGGAGCTGCTGCCAGGGAGCTGGTGTTTCAGTGGCACAGGTGGACCTGCAGAGCCTTTGCAGGGCACGTTCTTAGGTTTTGCAGCAATGAGGAGAGTGTTTTCCAGCCTGCTCCGGCCCTTGCAGCACTGCAAAGGACAGTCCTGGCTCAGCGCAGCTCGCCGACTGCTTGCCGTAGCACCAGCCATTGACCTTTCTCCCCTGCCCAAATCAACCCATGCCCGGGGCCTTTGGAGCTGGTGAGCGATGCCAACCAGTGCTGGCAGGGGGACTGGCCGAGCCAGGGGCCAGGTGGTGCCGTGGAGAAGTGCATCAGCCTGGTTCGGCTGGGTCTTGCCCGGCCGCTGGGTGGTTTGTCAGCCAGAAGGATCAGTGCAGGTCACCGGGCCGGTGCAGCTGCCCGCAGGGGTGCCCTCACACCCAGCCCTGCTGCACCGGCAGGGCTGACACGGGCACTCCTGCCACGTGGGTGGGCAAAAAGGCAAGGGCTGCAAACGTGTCTTATGTGCAAAGCACCAAAGCTGAGGGGGCAGGATGAGTTCCCGATGCTTCCACAAGCCAGTCCAACTGATTTACGCATAGAGGAAACCACTGGCGTTTCTGTGCTGGTGCTTACGTCTGGTCCAGGTCTCGTACATAACAGCCGCAGTTTCAGCGTGTCAGGGCTTTCAGCAATCCGGCGCTCTGACGGACTCCGGCGATCTGGGCTTGCTGTCCATGTGAGCACCTTCGGCCAGCGCTGCCTGCTCACAAAGGCCAGCAACTGTCATCTTCCCATACCCGGTCCCGAAGAAAGGAAGCTGGCACCCGCACCAGTCCCCTCCAGACGGGGGAAGGACAGCATGCGTGCTGAGGATGACGATGACCCAAGACGGGACCCTGCCAGGCTGAGCTACTTGCGGGTTATGTCCCTGGGGAGAAGGTGGGGACCTGCTCTTTTGCCTGACGTGGCCGACAGCCCTCAAACTCTGGCATTGCAGGGGAGATGTGCAACGGCTGGAGTAGGTGCCCTTGGACCCAGCTGACCATTGGTGCTGGGGATGCCCAGCCCCTCTTGTTGTGAAAGACGAGACCGTGTTCCCAAAAGTACCAGCTGTCAGCAGCACTGTGAAGCCTCCATGGCTCCGGTCCTCCCCCAGCAGCACCCCACTTTCCTCCCTGAGCCCATGCTTGGCCCCATCCCATCGGGCTGGGGGAGCCTCGGGCAAGCCCCACTCCGTCTGCAAGGGGTTGAGCAAGACCACGGGAGCCACGGGAGCCTGGGCCAGGGAGCAGGGCTGGCACCAGGGCAAGCTGCCCCCACAGGCCCCTTCCCTCCTCCCCACTTCTGGTCCCCTTAACCAGCATCAGCTGGAGCTGGCAGAGGGCTGGAGGTCTCAGCAATGCAAATAAATACCCTGGAAAAGAGGACCCCACCTTCAAGCCAGATCCTGTGCGGCTGGGAGAGGCTTCAGATGGGTGCTGGACACCCCTGGCAGGGGCTGGCTGTGCACAAATCTTTATTTTCCAAATATTAGTCGTGACCCTGTATGTGATGAACAATAATAAGGCTGGGCTCTCACTCTGTGCTGCTGCCAGCTCCCGGGCCGGGGAAACTGGCTGCGGAGGCGTCTGAAGTGCTTTCGCAGCTCAGGGGGCTGAGCCCTGGTGGCCCCATGGCTGCGGTGGAGGGGCTGCTCGCTGTGCCCTTGGCCATGGGGTGGGGGGCAGCTCATGCCAGAAGCTGCAGTGGAGGTTGCTTGGAGTCCAGGGAGGCAGGAATCTGGGACAAAACAGGGTTTGTTTCCCCGGCTGTGACTTCTCCCAACAGCTCAGCTGCAGGCTTGTGTTCCCACATCTCGGTGGGGCAGCATCCCCTGGGAAGATGCTCCTCTCGTCCCACGGCATTTGTGGGGTGGAGGCCAAAGGTCCTCTGTCCTCACTGGAGCCTTGCTGAGGGCCTGACAGCCCCCTTATTGTGCAAAATGTGGGACAGGGTGCCGTGGGGAGAGCTGCTGCTGGCTGGGGCTGCGGAAGAGGAGAGCTCAGCGAGCCCCTCGGGGCATGGATAGCATCTGGCAAGGGACCCGGGGTGGACAGGCGCAGGGAGAGGGTGAGCCAGTGCCTTTCAGGGCCGACACTGCTGAGGGGCCACCTCCAGGCCAGGCCCAGGGATGCCCAGGATGGGTACAACAGCAGGAAGGCGATGGCAGTGCTGTACCAGCCCTGCGTGCCTGGGACCCGGGGGACAGCGGCCCTGGGAAGGTGCATGGCTCCCTGCATCATCTGGCCCATGGGACATCCACCGGGATCCAAGGGTCCCAGCAGGAGGGGAGGAGAGGAGAGGGAGAGGAGAGGGAGAGGAGGAGAGGGAGAGGAGAGGGGAAAAAGGGAGGAAAAAGAGAAGAAAGAAAGAGAAAGAGAAAGAGAAAGAGAAAGAGAAAGA
>BOSO01011205.1:9169-22976 GCA_018403395.1 Gorsachius goisagi | reverse complement strand
GGGAAGGGAAGGGAAGGGAAGGGAAGGGAAGGGAAGCTGCTCCCCACTTTGGCAGTGGTTTGGCCTCAGCTGGGGCTGGGCTCTGGTCCGTCCCCGCACTACCCTCCCACCCGTGGTCACAGCCAGCATTGGTGGTACGGCCACAAGGCTATCGCTGGGGATTTGGCCACTAATCCTCTCTGGAAGAGATGGCTGTAATCTAGCAATATTGGCTCAGGATTTTCTTATTAACTTCTCCCAGGCTGCCAGATGCTTTTGGCCGGCAGGTCCAGCAGTGAGGGACTGCCCTCTCTACACCTTCCCAGGCATCTGGAGTGGGGACGTGGCGTGAACTGCATGGCTCTGGGTAGGTGTGGGGCAATGCTGGGGGTCCATTCAGAGGAGCCCCCGATCAGGGGGTTGGACTATTTGGGAGCAAGCCCTGTGCTCCAGGGCAGAACAAGGATGAGATGGAGCCACTTGGAGAGGGCAGCAAGGAGGCAGGCACCTCTGGATGCTGCTGGAGCAGCCAGGACAGAGGTAGATCCATTTGAAATAAATCCCCTTCTGCTTCCCTAAAGAACCTTGGGCTCTAACTGACCTAATCCCACCTATGTAATCTCGCCACGCTCTGCCAGCCTCCACAGCACGGGGGCTGTGAGCAGTTTAGTGCCTCTCCTGGAAAAGAAGATGAGTCTCAGGGCTTCTCCATAGGGGTCAAGAGCCCCACTGAAGTGCTTGCTGGTGGGGGAGTCTCCTACGCCAACCGGATTCTGGCCACCAATGCCAACCACATCACTGCTCCTCTCAGAGGGCTCCTCCCAGAGAGCTCCTGCTGGCAGCATGACCGGGGCTGTTAGAAAAATGGTCCCATTTTATTCAGGGAAGGCTGGAGCCCTGTCCAGCTACACACGGGGCAGTGGGATCTGCTTTCCATCAGTGCGATGTCTGGCACATATGCGGGGATCTTCGGCAGGAGATAGGAACCATGTAGCTCCTGCATCCGAAGCCATGAGTACCTTGCCAACATCCAGACCTCAGCCCAGAGTGTTTAGAACCAAAGTTGGCTTTAGCAGAGGTTTCAAAGCTGTTCAGCCCTCCCCGCATGCTGATCCCAGGACTAGCGTCCCTTTTTCGTTGTCCCTGGCAAATCCTGGCAGCACAGCCCTCACCATAACGACCCTCAGCCCAGGTGGTTTTATGTCATTGCATCCTGGGGAAAAGTTCTCCTGGATCCCCTTCATTCAGAAGCCACTCCAGGAAGGGCCTGGCAGTAGCCATGGGGCATGCGAATTGCTTTGAGGATACGGGGGCGGGGGGGGAGGGGAACGGACCCTGGGACCCTTGGTAGAGAAAGCATCGTTCTTCCCCCATCCATCCCGCACCCTTCCTGTATGGAACTGGGTCTCCGACGTGTCTTAAATCCACAAACATTCACTGGTGTCGTGTACGAAGTTGAGAGAGGTCCAAAGAGGGCTGCAAGCCCAGCCAGGGTCAGAAAAACCTGCCTGGCAGCAGCAGAGTGAAGGACTTCAGCTCATTGGCTTTCTCCAGGGGAATGCCCGGAGGTGCGGTGGGAGCCGAGGGCATGGGGAGATCTGTATGTGTGTGCAGCAAGACCTAGGGGCTGGTAATTGGAGACACTTAAATTATGGCAGAGATGCGGCTTGTACAGCGGAGGTCACCGGCCTCCTCCGGGCTGCGGTCAGCTCACCATCGCCCCTCAGCTGGTTCCCCCACCCGCAGCCACTGGTCCAGCTCAGCCACCGGCCCTGGGCCTCGTGGGAGGCTGTGGGGCCAGCTCACCAGGCTTTGCTCTGCAAGGCACTGGGCCGGATTATTGCAATAGCCCCTCACAGCTCGGTGCATTTTCATAGAATCAATCATAGAATCATTTAGGTTGGAAATTACCTTTAAGATCATCAAGTCCAACCGTCCAACTCTTTTCCACCTAAACAGATCCTTCTTGACCCTCTCTTGATTTCTTTTCTGCTGTTCCATCCTTTAGGTTCCACATTTTCCTGTCATCGCCGTACCCAGAAGCGTTAGAAGCTGAGATCTTCATGTGGTCACCCGGTGCTGGGAGCTGGGGCACTGGGGCTGTAACTGGCAATCAGAAATCCAGAACAGATGGCTGCTTTATTTTGGGGGTGTTCCCTTCATGCCTGTGATTCTTAACAGAAAAATCCACACACTCTCAGAATGTTTGCCCTGAGAAGGAATAGCTCGGGCATGAGAGATTCTGCGGTACGAGGTCGGATTCTTGGGCAGAAATGCCATTTTCTGCCCTGGTGGTTCCCCACAGCAGAGCGACTGGGGGAAGCCGGTATTCGGGAGCATCCTTCTAACGAGGGTGGATACGGGAGCTGCGGGGGAGGATGGGATGCTGCTTTGGGGCATGCTGCAACACCCGCCCAATCTTTCCTCCCTCTGAGCGGTGACAGTGGCAGAAGAGGTCACAGGAGCAAACGTGACTGCATCTCCTCCCTGCTTTGCACCTTCTGCTTCATCTTCCCCCACTTTCTCTCCCTTTGGTGCTGCGGGTTTCTGCCAGGGGGTTCAGCTGGTCTCAGTGGGGCAGCCTGGTGTCAGACTCACCTCCGCTCAATCTCTGCCACCTTCAAGCTGGCAGTTAATTAAGGCGTCAGAGCCTTTGCTTTAATCAGAGCATGTCAGACCCGTGCCAGGGGCTCTCCTCAGGAGAGCTGTACTTCCTCAGCAGCACCAAGATGGAAAGATACAGGATATCCCATTGCTCTGCCTGTCTGGGGCAGAGCCTCAGCCTCACTACGTTCCTAAACAGGATGGGGCCGATGCTCCCCAGGGGCTGGCAGCCCAGGATTGCATCCAGCTGGTCCGTGCAGCAGGCCCGGCTCAGGAAGGAGCGGCTGCCACAGGGCTCTCGCCTGCGCAGGGCAGGACATGCGGAGTGGGCTGGGGCTGCCACCGGAGCAGGACCTGCCTGGCCCTTCCTCCATCCCTTCCTCCGTCCCTGGTGCCTTGCAGGACAGGACCGATCCCTTGTCAACATCGCCGCGCTCTTTGCTGGTGGCTCCTAACCCTGCCGCTGTCTCGCTGGGGACCCTGTCCACCCCGCAGGTCTGCTGACAGCCGCAGCACCAGCGCTTTCTGTGGTTGCTTTGCACCTCATTACAGCTCCATCGAGTGGCATCGGGCAACCCATGTCCCGTCGCGGGTCTCGGGTTCCCTGCCTGTAAAGTGGGCAAATACTCCTTCCTCCCGGTCTCCCAGAGGGAGCCGCAGCTCTTCCCGCTGCAATCCTCCCCCCCCCCCCGAGGTTTTAGGGTGGGACGTGTCATTACTGTTACGTGGGCCATTAATCCCTTTGAGTTAAATTAAAAATAGTGCATTCCCTGCCCCTTTTATTCCTAGTTCTCCACCATGTGTGGTACAACCTGAAGTCATGCCCGACTGCCTGAAGGTCAGCAGGCATTAGCAGCGTTTGGGCGCTGGGTCCTGTTCCCTGGGAAGCAGGGGATGAAGCAGTGGGAGGCCTGGTCATACCCCAGGACATCGGGGCTCCAGACACGCAGGGACAGGAAGGACTTGGTCGGGTGTCTCTGGGGACATCCCAGTCCTGGGGACTTCTCTGAGCTTTGGATCCCACTCAAACAGCCTGGAGGAAGATGACACCCAAGAACTGGAAATGTTTTCTTTGGATGGAAACATCTGCCCGGAGCTCCTGGAGGTGAAGTGGCCCCCGCTCACCACTGTGTGCCCACCATCCAAAGCCTGCGAAGGGCGGGAAGTGCCCAGGATCTCCAGGTGAGGAGCTGTGCAGAGTGGCTGTTCCTGTTGGCCTTCCTCAGCCCCCGGGCACCCCCATGCCTCCCCACCGAGGGGGACGGAGCCGAGGAGCACCCCGGGAGCTCCTGGCTAATCCCAGCTGGCAGCCAGCTCCCCTGGCTGCACAAAGGGCCTTTTCATGCCCTGCATAAACAAGCAAGAGGCATGAAAGGTTGTTATCACAGCGCATCAGCACTGCAGTGGCTCAGGCGGGGGATTCCCAAAATAACCTCCTCCCCAGGAGACGCAGGCACCCACCCCCCTTTTTCTGTGCTGTGGGGCTCTATAGAATGAAGGCTTTAGGCACAGCCCGCTCCTCTGCCGGACTCTGTAGCCCGAGAGCTGGCTTGCAGGCAGTGCTGGGGGGCAACCAGCTTGCCCGTGGGTGCGTGTGCAGATGTGGGCACGTTCACCTCGCACCGCACGCGGGGAGGAACACGACCGTGCTTCAGCCCTCTCTGCATCCCCGTGTTTGTAAGTCTGAGGAAGGGTTCTTTGCCACAGTTATTAATAATGGCGGGCGCGCTTCCCTGGCGCTGGCATTGTGGGGGCCGCTCGACAGCTTGCTCTGTGCTTGGGAGGGGGAGCTCCAAGAGCTCCAATGCGCTCATCCTTGGAGGAGGTTTCCTCTTCCCAGCTACGCCCAGGAAGCTGGGCCCCGCCGTGCACCCCGTCTCATCTGCCTTCTCCAGGGAAGAGCACGTTTCCACATAGGAACACGCTCAAGGGTCAGCACTGGAGGATGTGCTGATCCTCTTTGCTTTCTGTCCCACAAAGCCAGGCCCGAGTCACTGCGGGGTTAAATTGTGAGGGAAAAACTTGCCAGAATAAAAGAACTTGGAAGCTCACAAGGAGATCTGGCAGGAGCCTGGTGACCAAACCTGTCCTGACATTGAACCCTGAAACTTCTGTGAGCCCATGCAATTTATGCCAGGTCTCGTTTATTTATCTACATTGTCATTTCAGGTCGATTCTGGCAGCCAGTGGGAACCCAGCCGGGAGATCCTCACTGGGGTTGGAAAAATGTCCTGACTCCCGCGAGGGGGTTTCCCATGGAGCTGCTGGCCGGCACAAGCAGGGCCTGCAGGCTCCTCCGCTCCTGTCGCTGGTGCGGGAGGCTCAGAGGTTCCCCTCCTGCACCGCTGGGCAGCAAAGGTCCCCCGCATCCGACGGGCAGCCCGTAATGGCTGTTTTGGGTGTTTAAAACAACCAACTTTTCTGGAAATGGATTTGATTGACCTGAAAAAAGAACTGAACACATGTCAGCTCCTTTACATTCCTTCAGTTCTCAGTTAAGCTCCTGGATACTTTGCCAAGCTTATACTTCCTCGATGTTTCATGACGGGAAAAAATAAGAAGCCTTACTGTCCCCTCCCCACCACCCCGTCTGCACCGCGTGGCCAGAGCGGGTGCCTCCATCGCTCCATGGCTGCAGCAGGAATCTGGCAGGGATGCAGGAAAGCTTGCTTGTCTGTAACTGAACGGCCAGGGGAGGGTCCCGTGTGCAGGGTGACCAGCAGCTCTCAGGTGGTTGCTTTGCAAATAATGCTCTTTACCTTGCTTCAGCGGGCAGGGGGCTGCAGCGGCCCCGTATGCACAGGGATCACATTTTCTCCTGCCTTCAGGTGGGGTTTCAGGTTTTGGCTTGGCAGTGGGTGGCAGACAGCTCAGGCTGGGCTGTTTGCACCGGCACGAGAAGGGGAGTGAAGGGTTCTCTGAGGGAATTTGTTTGCCGTGTTCTTTGGGCTCCTTGGCTTCGCAAGGGGAATGCTCCCTGTGGCGGGTACTGGGGAACTATGCCGAGGATCTCTGTACTCGTAACTCTGCCAACGCTGGCACCCACCGACTTATTTGACCCAAATTCACTAAAAAGCGAATTTAACATTTACATTTCCTGGATTTTCCTTTGGAGCATGGCAGAACCTGACCGATCGAGCAGAAATCACTCTTTCTCCTTCAAATGGCCTGAAAGATGAAGACAGAGCGAGACTCCTCCAGGCCCTGCACAGAGCTACGAGTGCAATTATTTTTTGCAACAATACCTTTCTCACGTATGAGCTCCCCCCAAATTCAGCGCGGCGTGACACACGAATGACATCACTTGCCGCACAGCCACGCCTGGAACGAGGTAGAGCTCCTCTCCGGCATCGCCCCTTAAGGACACACAGCAGTGGAGGGCTGGGGGTGACAACCCTGCCTGCGAGGGGAAGCTGAGCAGATTTTGATTTGTAAATGAGTGCCCTCCCTCAAGCTTGGCTCCGATGCCATGTGGTGGTTTGGTTGTTTTTTTTTCCAAGAGGTTCCGGCTATTTACCCAACTTTCCAGCTGGGCTCCTCGGAGGCACAAAGAGGCAGGACCTGCCTGAGTTTGTACAGTGAGTCAACAGCTCAGCGGGGGATTAGAGCCCGCAGTCCTGCTGGCACCGCTGCCCTGGCTCGAGCCACTGGACCATGCAGTCCCATTCTGTTCCTGGTACTCTCTGCTGGTATGTGGTTTGTCAGCCTCAGTGCGCCTGATGAAGGAGGCGCTTTATAAAGCAGTAAAAGAAAAGCCCGCCCTCGTTCCAGCGCTTCTTCCCAGTCACGATGGTGACGGGTGGGGGTCCCCGTGTGAGCGGGAGCAGCAGCTTCCCCCAGGGCTGGTGGGGAGGACACTGAGGAGCAGCACCTGGAGGCAGCTGGCACAGAGCCCTGGCACCCACCGCTGCCAGGCAGGTGACCATGTGCTGTCACCGCATGACCAGCCGCCCCCGGCCAGCCCCGGCTTGCAGAGGCCAAGCAGAGCCAGCCAGGCCAGACTGTCCCCACTGGGAAGAGTCCCCAGGCATCCCCCAGGCAGCCCTGCCGTTCCGGGGTCCCGCACAGAGGTGCACCCTTCTCCCTTCAGAGGCCTGGCGCCAATGGCGGCTGCGCTATTAGATAAGCGAGCAAAGCAAAGGCCCCGTAGGGCAGTCCTGGGGCACAGCATGCTGCGTGATGCAGCAAGCGCTGGTGGACATTGGGTAGCCAGTCAGGACCAGCCACAGGCTCTGGGACCAAGGAAACCTGTGTTTGTCACATCCCCTCCGTCCTTCGCTCCTCAGCGTCAGTGAGGCAAAGAGGGCTGAGTGTGCAGCGCACCTCCAGTCTCATTCCGCCTGTTCATGGGCACCGATCTGACTTCCCCAGAGGATTCACCTGTGGTCTTAGTGGCCATTGCAGCCAGGCTGTGCAGCCAGGACATCCCTGCACCCGGGGCATCCCTGCTGTGCAGTCAGGGCATCCCTGCACCTGGGGCATCCCTGCACCCGGGGCATCCCTGCTGTGCAGCCCGGGCATCCCTGCACCCGGGGCATCCCTGCTATGCATCCATGCACCCAGTGCATCCCTGCGCCCAGGGCATCCCACCTGTGCACCCAGTGTATCCCTGCGCCCAATGTATCCCTGCTGTGGGTGCACGCGTGTGTGGTGGAGCAACTGCCCGCCTACCTCCCCTCCCCTCCCCCCCTTCCCTCTGCAGCTCCCGGCGGGGCTGCGTGCCCAGCCACCTCCGGCCCACCCGGGCCAGACCCCTCGAGGACGTGAAGCTCCCCCGGGCCTGCCGTACCGGTTCCCGCTCCCACGCCGCCCGCAGCGGGGGTAGCAAGGGGGCGGGCGGCCCCGGGAGGGCTCAGCCCCGGCGACAGGAAACCTCGGTGCGGGGCGGCGGCAGGAGGAGGAGGAGAAGAGGAGGGGGAGGAAGGCTGGGTCGGGACGGGGGATCTGACGGGGCGGGGGGGCGGTGCGGAGCTCCCGGGGGCGGTTCCCACGCAGCGCGGGGCGGGACGCGGCCGCTCCCCCTCCCCCTCCGCAAGGCCGCGCCCCGCCCCGCCCCGCGCTGCCGCCGCCCGGCGGGCAGGGAGCGGGCAGCGAGCGGGCAGGAGGCGGCGGGCAGGGCGGACAGCGGCCGCTGCGGCGTGGGGCCGCGCCCGGAGGCGGCGGCGGCGGCGGAGCGGGGCGGGGCTGGACCGTACCGAGGTGAGCAGTCGGGCCCGGGATGCGGAGGTCGAAGCGCGGGTCCCCGGGGAGGGGGGGGGGGGGACCCGGGGGGTGGGGACGGCGCTTCCCACCCGCGAGAGAGCAGAGCAGCAGCGCGGGTGGGATCGGCGCAGCGGGATGCGCCCCCCCTCCGCTCCCCCCCCCCCCCCGCCCCCTGTGGCTGCCGGGCTGTGATTTCGGGAGAGGATTTACATTAGGGGAGAACGCGGAGGGAGCCAGGAACAACTTGGAACGTGTCCTCGCATATTTCTGTGGTTATTTTTGGAGCATCGTCATATGGCGGGAGGTGGGCTCTGGAGGTATCCTTCAGCTCGGCGGTTTCTCCATCGGCTGGTTGCCCGGGAGATCGCCCTGCGGGACCTGCGTGGCCCTGTTCTCTCCCTCCCCTCCCCGTAAAGCCCCCTTTCTCGAGCTCTTTCCACCGCCGTATTGTCTCCTTTCGGCACGCTATGGTGGGGACCCTTCTGCAGCCAAACAATGGTCCGGGGATGCGCGGCTCAGTGCGCACAGTGTGTGGCAGGAGCGGGCGATGGAGACGCTGTGGTTGCTTTGGCTGTGGATGGTGTGAGGTGACTCCCGATCAGCCCCCTTGCGCTGCCGCGATGAGGTGTGGCTCCCCCAGCATCCCTGGAGAGCCCAGCCCATGCACCAGTCTTCCTGCACTCAACCGCCGCTTCCCCCAGCTTCCTCGCGCTAGGCTCATCCATGGTGATTTTTGCTTCCAAACGAAGCAAACAAACGGGGTGCGGGAAGCATGTTGTTACCCAGGTCTGCACCTTGGGGCTGCCTTGCAGATCTGCGCGTCCTTTGCGGCCCGCTGGAGGACTCTGCGTGTGCCGGGCCCTGGCTGCACGGGCTGGAGAGCGGCTCGGTGGCCTTCAGTCTCGTGTCCTTGCTGCCATTAAGCAAGTTGGGAGATGAGGAAAGGCTGGGTTTGGGCGATGATCCTTGTGAGAAGGGAATTACTTTTTAATTATGTGGGGTTTTTTAGAGTCTGGTTTGGTAGGTATGGAGCCTGTTTGGGGGGGGCTCCCCTGGGTGCCCAGAACTGAAGTGTCCACCAAGGTGCCCAGAGCCAAGGTGTCCCCCAAGGTGCTCAGAGCAGAGGTCTTGATGAAGACCCTGGTCTCTGCTGCCTGCAGCAGTGCAGGGCACGTTCTGGAAGCTGTGGCAGACTTTGGCTGTTGCAGCGCGTGGCAGGTCCACAGCCACCCTCTTTCTCCCAGAGTGTCCCCTGTTACGCAGGGGTAACCTCCACGTTTGGTGACAAAAGGACCACGACGTACCTGTGCCTTGGGGGGTGTGAGCCGTCTCCCTGCCTGCAGCCCCTGCTGGGAGCGGAGTATTCGCCTCCCCTCTCCTCTCCCTGCCATCCTGGTGCTGCGTTGATTGCATTAGCCACAACTTCAGACGGCAATGCTGTTGCTAAACCGGACATCACTGCCGACAGCAGAGCACGGGCTGGGCTGCAGGGGAGCAGGGCGTCTCGGGGGGCCTGATGTAGCGCCGGGTCAGCTGCGGAGCCTGGGGGTTTGTGCTGATGGCAGGCTGGCTTTGGCTGCGGGCGATGCACCCTTCCCCTGCTGTTTTGGTTGCTTGTTGATGTCGTAGCTGGAACTGTCCAGAATTTTTATTTTTACCAATTTTTGAGAAATCAGCATTTTCCACAGCTCTCAGGGGAGATGTTTTGTTTTGGAGGAAGCTTCTAAAAAAGGGTTTTGAAGTCCAGTGCTGTATTTCTGGTCAAAAAGCATGAGTGTAGAAGAGAGCCTATGTTCCTGGCGTGCGAAGGGTGAAGGTTTTGGTACCCATCCTGTCCAGAGCGGGCACGAAGCTTGCTGGGCCCCTTCCCTGGGCCGCTGCTGTGGTTGCCACCACCACCACCACCGCAACCTTCCGGTCAATATGTCTTCTGGCGTGTAGCTTATGGGCAGCCAGGAGGGGTGGCTGGGTCAGCTGAAGGAGCCACTACGGCATAGAATGGGGAAAATCTTAAAAATCAACTTTCTTCCCCCGGGCAGTTTTGTTCCCTGCTAAGCTGGGTGGTGGCGTTGGTCCTGGTGAGGAGCTGGATCTCTCGGGGATTTACAGAACAACCCTTCACCCTTCCTGCTGCCAGTGCCGAGCCCCTGTCCCGAGGGTAAGCCCGGCGCCAGCCGCTCTGCATTGCCTGCGTCCCTCCTTGCCCTTGCGCTGCTGCTGACTTCTGTGTTACTAGAGGAGGGCGTCCGAGACAGACTGGGCAGGTGCTTGATTTCTTTTTTCAGGGACAAAATTAATCTTTCCCATGGATAATTTGGAGCGCTAAATTAGGAAGTCGCAGGGAATGACCGGTCGGTTAAAGGGCGGGGGGCGGGCCTGGCTGTTCTCAGGCTTGCTCCGAGTTTCCTGCCCCGTCCCGTGGGCACCACTTGAGTGTCCTTTGCCTTAATTTTATTCGGCTATGGACCACGGACGTGTCCCGGCCGCCTTGGGCACAGTGCCTCGGCAGCTGGGCTACCGATGGGGAAGCCAGCACGTGCGAGGAGGTGGGCTGAGTACGGGCTTAAGCTTTGCAGCAGATCAGCGTGGGCGTCTCTGCGGCCTGTGTTTAGCTACGTAGTAGACTTTCACGCGGTGCCTGTCACTCGGAGGTCTGAGTGGAGTCTGAAGCTCTGTTTTAAGCATAGATGCAAAAGAAGAAACGTGAAACGGCGGAGGTTCCCGAGTCCCCGGTTGCTGGAAGCTCCCGTGCGGGAAGACTTGTGCAGCTACGAACACACGACGCTCGTACGGCATCTGAAAATGTGCTTGGACTGAGGCTGTGACAGCAACGGCTGCAAAGCTTATTGTTCTCATCAGAGCCGTCGGGTGGCTCTGAGTCAGCAGGTTCGCGTTTGCCACAGCTGGGGTGGCTGCGCCGGGGAGACCCATGAGGTTCTGTGGTGCCGGGAGGAGGGGCTGGCCCTGGCTGCTGTGGGGCTGCTGGGGTTTGAGCCCAGACTTGCGCTCGCTGTTGGCTCATGCTGCCCTTCGTGTTTGGGGGGGCTGGAGGACAGCCTCCCTCGGGAGCCCCTTCCCAGCACCAGCCCCCTGCTGCTTGGGTCTATAAAGTTGAGCATCGCTACTGCCGGCAAGGTAGCTCGCCGAGCGGACCAGTCTTCCCCACGCACATCGCCTCGTCTGGATTACAGGAGACGGGAAGCATGGCAGAAGGAGACTGTCTTTGCTGGGGACGTGTTGCAGTGTTTCCTTGTGGCTGTGGATCCATCTTTCCTCTCCTCCCAGCCCTTGGGTGGCAGCTCCTGGGCTGCCCAGGACCTAGGTGTGCCCTACAGGGAAGAGGAGGAGATCTGGACAACCACGCCTTCCGCCATGGAAGCATTGGCCGCCTTCTTCGGCAGCTCTCCCCTCCGTCCACATGGCGCGCCTCTGGTGAGGAGTGGGGTGGACAGTGGGCCCAGGCTCCGTGAGTGTCCCTCGCCTTGGATGACAGTTGCTCCCTCCGCCCTGCCTTGCTCCAAGGAGCTGAACTCTTTGGGGGCGCAGGGAGGCATCCGTACCAGGAGATGCTGGGCTGAGCTTTTGTACAACTGGGACGGGAGCCAAGGTTCGCTCTCCTCGTGCTAGACGGGGAGCTGTGGGACTGCGTGGGCAGGGGCGGTCGTCCCCGAGCCCTCCGTGGGTGAGTTGGTGCTGATACCTCATGTCTGCTAGTCCCGGTATGCCGCTGAGGGTGCCCTGAATCGAAGCTGAGAATTAGTCAGCGCCCTGCCTATAACGCGTGCATGCCCGGGTGCATGCTCACGCATGCTCCCTGCTTTGCTGTCTGGGAGGGTGGGAGTCGCGGGCAGAGCCTTAAAATCTGGATGATAAGGCTCTGGAAGAAGAATTTCTTTCCATCTTCTGCTGATGGTCTATTTTTTGCCTGCCAGAGGGCAATGCTAGGGCCCAGCAGTGTCCTGGGCTGGCTTGGCCCCGTGCGGGGGCTGCTGGGGCCGGCAGCAGCCGGGGCCGGGTAAGCCACATACCGGGGCTGGTGTGGCCGCAGCGAGGAGACCGGGCTGACCCTATTGTGTTCAAAACACGAGACAAAATGAGGCTGTAGCTGCAGATCTACAGTCACCAGCCGGTCAGCAGTTTTACTTGGGCGCTTGGCCTCTTTGGGGAGGTGAAACGTGGTAGTGGTTCGGTATCCGCTGCATCCCCCTTTCAGAAACCAGCCCTCTGCCCGCCCACCAGAGCGGGACCCTGTGGCCGTCACAGGCTCTGCTGCCCCGACTCCATCTCGGTCCTTTGCCAGGCATTGGCGATGGGGTGGAGACGGGGACCAGGTGCTGCACCGGGGTGAAACGCGTCCGGCATTTGAGGCAATCCGGAATGAGGATTCACAGCGCGGCGGCCCTGCTGCCGGGTTCCACCCGCCCACTCCTTTCTTGCTCCTTCCTCCCCTCTTCCTCCCCAAGCTCCTACCGACCCACTGCCGGGGCCCCACGCGCTGCCTGGCAGCAGAGCGGAGATGTGCACCAGGATCCTTCCCCGAGTATCAGATGGAGAGGAAAACACAGGGTGGAGTCATCTCTCGCACAAAGGAAACGTTGAGGTATTGCTTCTGCCTTCGGTGGCTTTTTGAGGTGGCTGGGGAGAGACTAAACAGGATCTTAACACGTTCACAGCCCCCTTCCCACCTCGTTTTCCTGTGAATCTGTTGCTGCCGTGGTATCTTTCAGAAGATATTTTTAGCTTTGCCTTTTCTGGGTTTCCCCCCCCCCCCTCCTCGTATCAGGCTTTTGAAGGGAAACACGTTTCTATGGGAGAACAGAATGAGCCATTTCACGAGACATTTTGTTACGGGCAGAAGGGCCGGGAAATCTGATTGTGCGTTTTAAATGACACATTCCCCTTTGTAATCGTTGGATCGCGCTTGCTGGGGTGGGTGCCAGCAGAAAGCCGGCCGGGCTGGATCGTAGGCAGGTGGGCACGTGCCTGGGCTGTGGGGCGGCAGCAGGGATGGAGCAGCCCCTCGCATCCTCCATCCGCCCATCTACGCGGAACCATTGCCTGACTGCGGGGTGGCAGCGGGGATGGAGCAGCCCTTCATGTCCTCCTCCTGCCCATCCACGTGGGACCATCACCTGGGCTGCCCCTTGCATCCTCAATCCACCCATCCATGCGGGACAATGGGCTGGCTGTGGGGTGGCAGCGGGGATGGAGCAGCCCCTTGTGTCCTCCTCCCGCCTGTCCATGTGGGACCATTGCCCCAGTGGCCACGCATCAAGGGCTGCAGTGGTGGGAGGGGGCCTGCAGGTTTTTCCTCCTTAATAATCCTGTTGGGGAAGTAGTATCCCTGTGCGGGAGAGAATCAATTAAATCTTCTAATTAGGTAGTGCACTATTGATCTGGCAGTGTTTCTGTTGGCAGGAGCTCCCGCTGGGCATGAGGTGGGACCTGACAAAGCTTTGGGTCTCTGTGTTGCGGGTGACGAGAGGGACGTGGCAGAGGTCTTGGGGTGGGGGAGTGGTGCTGTGGGGTGGTGGCACGGCTGGGTCTGCTGCTCGCTGCGGGGAGCTGCAGTTTTTGACAAGGCTACAAACCCAATGTTGATGGTGAACTTTGGGGTGGGGAGCCTGGACTCTCAGCAGCGTGGCCTTTTTGGAGATGTACTGCAGGTCCTGGTAGGTGAACATCCTGCAGAGTGAGCTGGCCAGAAGGACAGAAAACTCCTTTGAGGTCTGATCTGGCTCTGGGTATGCGTGTGGCCAAGTAAGGCAGGGGCCATGACCTCGGCAAGTTCACCGGGGCTCTTCTTCAGGGAACCAAAAAACGCATTCTGGTAGCATGGCAGGAGTAAATCCCCCTTGGTCTTGTGTGTGACACGTCTGTAATCAGGGGATCTGCTCCCAGGGAACAGGCGATGGGACGAGGGGAAACGGCCTCAAGTTGTGCCAGGGCAGGTTTAGGTTGGACACTGGGGAAAATTCCTTCCCCGCAAGGGCTGTCAGGCACTGGCAGGGGCTGCCCCGGG
>BOSO01011204.1:0-11060 GCA_018403395.1 Gorsachius goisagi | reverse complement strand
GTGGTACTTAGTTGCCAGCCGGGTTAAACCACGACAGGGAACTATATTTACTCTAAGTGTACCCTGAACCTTATACTGCATTTCAAAAATCATGGGAGGAATTTTAATGAAGCAAGAGCCTTTTGATTGAAAAAGAAACTAGCAAGTAGCAAAGTTAATTCAGGATTTTCTTGTTTATGAAGATTTTCTTCAATCCATACTTCGAAGAAAATGTGCTTGAAATCATAGCATATATTTTAAAGGGTATTTCAAACTTCAAAAACTGCAGAAGGCTGAAAAAATGTTGGATGAAACTATATGAGATAAAGACATAGTGCACAATCAGTACTTACAGGAGTATAACTGTGAAGAGAGCAGTTCTTCAAAAAAGAGAGACTAAGCTGATCCTGAAAAAAATCTCTAGAATGTAACAGAACAGTCTTCACTCATGTGTTCCCTATTTGCTCCTTAAGAATGTCAAGGTCTTTTAGCACAACTGCCAAAGGAAAGGGTGGTTTTATCATTTGCCTGACTCTAAAATCTTCTTGTCCTCTGATTTAAATCACTGGGTTCCTGAGTCAGGATCTACTGCACCACTGGCCTCAGCATGACTCTCCTGGGTAATTCCACAGCTTGTTGAACTATTTCTGCCATATTTTATGTGTTATAGAAGGGAAGAAGGGGCTTCTAAAAGGTAAAGATAGATATTTGCGGAGATTGATAGAAAACATATGACCTTAGCATGTTTTGAAAAGCTGCTTCTGTTGTGTTTAAAACTCTGGGTGCCCAGTGTAAGGCTGTAGGAATAATATTAAGCAACATCTAAGATCTTTTAATATGAACATCTTCTTGAGTCTTTTTAGAAGTTTTAATATCCAGTTGTCGCTGGATCTGTTTCTTATGCTGTAAGTTGCCTTGTGTTTCTTCCTTTCCTTGGTGCAAGAATGCATTGTAAATTACAGGCAATGTTAAATAGCTAATAAAAGAATGCCATATTGAGGCTCATAGGTGGAAATCTTAACCTAAATTATATGAATATGGAGAGAATGAACTGCAAGTTCTGTAATTTTCTCATGTACAAGTTCAGTATACCTCCCCGACCCTAAAATCCCCAAACCCAACAGCCCTTCACAAATTGTAAACAAAATTAAACAAATATTTAATTGCTTGTGATACTGACTTTTTGTATGACTGTGAGTAAAAAAAAGAAATGAATGCTAACAAGATGACTGTGAGGAGCAAGGCATCAGCAGAATAACAGAAATTTTGGAATATAAGTAAGACCAAGAACATGGCTGTTTAGCTTACTTCAGGGAATTATGAATCCTTCGTTTTACCATGAATTAATAGGATCTCCAAAAATTGCAAATGAAAATGACCAACACTGGAAAAGAATTAATTTTTTTTAACAAGGAGAAAAATCATATAAATTGTAAATAAAAGTGTTTATTATAATGTTTAATGTAACATTATAAAGTTACAGAAGGGTTTTACTACATGAAAACCCCTGTCATTGTTTGCTGTTGCATCTCAAAGATTACATTTCAAACAGGAGATAAAGCCATTGAAATTTTATATTCAAATCATTAAAATGCAAAGAAATAAAATTAAGGTGAGATAATAGTTCTTCTGTGTTTTTGGAAATGTTCTGATGTTATTTGCAACCAGTTGAATGTACCATGAATGCACAAGGAATCTAGTCTGTTATTGCTAGACTTTGACACAAATGCTGGTTTAAAATACTAGCTCAGATTTTATACTAAAGCTGTTATGGAACTGGAGGCATAAGCTACACACTAAATGCAGCTCTTTTCAATTCTTTGCAGCTTATATCTTAAAATATTTGAAGACATCTGTTTGCAAAGCCATATGTTTTTTTCTGAGAGTTAATTTACTTCACTTTGCTTGAGTCAGAAGCACTGCTTGTTTTGTAATTTCCAGGTAGGAAGAGGAAAACAAATCTATTTAAACATTTTCTGGTAAACTTTGTTTTTTGGTTGGGTTTTTTTTTTTTTTTCTTTCTTTCCTTTTTTTTTTTTTTTTTTTAAATTTAAAACAGAAACTGTTGTTTCAGCTCTTTCCCACCTGTTTTCTGCTTGATTGCCTACCTCAAGTCAAGCCTTGGGTAACTATACTCAGAAGCTTCCGGTAGGTGGCCTTTGAGAAGCCTTGTCATACAAAATGTGCCAGGGTTTTTATCCAAGAAATGACTCCACTTGAGCAATATCAGCAACATAATATTTTTAAACAAAATTACTTTTTCTGTGTGTATTGTTATGGGAAACAATGCCTTCTGCCTGTTACATTAAAAAATGAAAATTTTCACTAGTTTTTATTGGCCAATGGTTTGACTATTATCAAATACAAGTTTTTTGTAACCTTATAGTGAGTTTGGTGCTGAAAAAGAGCTTTGTTTCTTTAGGACTACAGAGAAAATGAAAAGTTTGTAATGCCAAGCTTATACATCATTAGGGCCACATGCATGATTTTCTTCTTTTATAATTGTTTTCTTTAAAATGTGAAGAAGGAATTTTAAGCAGTTTGTGAAAATGACGACTTTCCACTCAAAGAGCAATATGTTACTTCTAAGTTCTTTAAGAGGAACAAATGCATTACTGGGAATTAGCAGTCTAGTTTGATTCCATAGCATTTCACAGAATCAATAAATGGTCAGGGTTGGAAGGGACCTCTGGAGGTCCTCTGGTCCAAGCATCCTGCTCAGGCAGGGCCACCTGGTGTCTAGAGTTGCCCAAGACTATGTCCAGATGGCTTCTGAATGTCTCCAAGGATGGAGACTCCATAACATCCCTGGGCAACCTGTGTCAGTGCTCAGACACTCTCATGAAAAAGAAATTTTCCTTATGTTCAGGTGGAGCCTCTTGCGTTTCAGTTTGTGCCCAGTGTCTGGGTGCCACTGAGAAGAGCTTGGTTCAGTCTTCTTTACCCCTTCCTTACAGATATTTATACATATTGATGAGTTCCCCACTCAAGCCTTCTCTTTAGGCAGAACAGTCCCAGCTGTCTCAGCCTTTGCTCACAGGAGAGATGCTCCAGTCCCTCAATCACCTTTGTGGCCCTTCATTGTGCTCTCTCCAGTATGGCTATGTCTCTCTTGCACTGGGGAGCCCAGAACTGGAAACAGTACTTTCTGTTAACACAGGCTTTCTGCTAACATAGAAAGTACTTAATGTTTCTTTAATGTATGTTGGGTTTAAATTGGATTTCAGACAAGTTTTATCACTAAGGTGATAAAATGTGGCCTTAAAATTTTGTTTCCCAAGAGAGCTTGGCTGCTTGTCATTGAAATCTGCTTTATGTTCAGTCAGTTTACCCTTTCTTAACATGTTTCATACATCCACAGTGGGGTCACCTCCCAGCCCCTCTAGACTGAGTTCCTGAAGCTAAATTAGCTTTGGCTAAGCTTTTGAGCTAACATGCCAGAAGAAAAACTGCAGCAGTAAGTAAAATACATTTCATATTAATATTTGGAAAAGCCTTGTAAAGTACTGCCCAGTTCTGTTAGCTGTAAATCAGTTACTGGCAAAATATCACCAAATGGGTGGTTTAGCTGTAGCAATAGTGTAAATGCACTGGAGGGGTGTGCATTTTGAAAATGTGTACAGAAGGTATTGTCACAGAGCCTAAACATGAATGGCATTATTTGTTCTTTCATTTTTCCCTCCCCCTCAGCTGTCTGTATGAAGTGACACGTTAGACAATGTGCTTTTCAAAGGTCTAAAATACTGTAAATGTGAAAAAGTATGCTCACTGAACACTGAGTGCCATTACTTCAGAAGAGTTAGGGGTCTCACAACATGTAAACATATTAAAATTGTGAAGCTGAATTGCTGTTTTTTATAAAGTCTCCTACATAAATGTAATGATGGAAGATCAGAATGTTCATCATCTGTAAGATTAAAACATGCTATTGGAAAAATATTGCAGTCAGTCATTCACAAGAAACATTCATCACTCATCTCAGACCATGGACATTTTCAGTAAGGTTGGCATGCTACTGAGAACAGGCAGAGTGCTGTCACTAAAGCTGTAGGTTTGATATCATCTGGAGATCTCCACACCTGCATGGAAAATTCTTAAATAGGTGATCAAGATTCATTTAGGATATTTTTTGTTGCAAGAGCTTTAAAGAGCCTCAAAAGAAGTAAAGGTCTTAATCTCCTCAGGCAAACTTTAAAATACAGTCCTGAGCAAATCAAGCCAATGCATAACAATGTCATAAAACATAGAAGGGAGATGAGGTATCTTACATCCATTATCACTCAATGATTTCAAGAATTTCAATAGCTGTGAAAAGCTGGGTGTGAAACTTAGTAAGTACACCTACCCCCACCCCCCCTTTTCTTCACTTTTGTTCTTGGGTTGGTGAGGGAAGCAGGATATCCTCCAACTTTATGAACATTGTCCTCCTTATTAATTTCCACAAGCTCCTTCCACAGTCAATGGAGAACAAAAGAAAGAGACTCTTGTTAGAGGGACTTATGGCTGAAGTGCATCTCCAGGGCTGTTCAGTTCTCTGTTCAAGTGTCTGTAGAACTAAAAAAGGAAAAATAAATGTTTGGGTTTTTTTTTTCTGGCAAATGTTTCATTGTATTTGAACACCATAGGGCCAACATTCGTCATACTTCAAAACCCCCAATCTGATTCCTTCATAGTTCCTTCATAGTTAAGACAGAATTATCACTGCTTTCAGCAGGAAGAAATTTTCTGTCCTTCCTGCTTCAGTGATGTTTTCCCCTACCAAAAAAATCAAACAATTTTACTATCTGCAATTAAGAACAGGTCTTCTGAAAAATGGAAAGGCCTGACTGTTTAGGATGAAATAAAATGTCACTGAGCTTCAGAAATATTCTACTTTTTGGCCTTAAGAGTGCCAAGTCAAAATGTCAAGTTCACAAATCAGTAATTTTTCCTGGCTTCATATTTGGATTGTTAGATATCACAATGGAGTAGAATGATGACAATGTCATTCATAGTAATCACCACCATCTTACAACTACTCCAATAATAGCATGAAAAAGTGTAGAGTTGAGATTTATGAGAATATCATACAGACAATTTCACTAGATATCACAAACACTACAGACTACCTCTCTTATTCTGTATTTATTCTGTCATCTGCCAATGGTGTAAAATAAACTACTGCAAGCTATAAAGAGTTTTGAAGCTAAATAAGGCAATGATACATACTATATGAAAGTTTTTAATGAGATCACTATTCACTTATGTTTCATACTGTACACCTGATTTTTCAGCAGAAGGCCACATAGAAATTGACCTAAAAGCTGGAAATGAAATCTGACTTTGATTTTTAGGTTACAATAGCAAGTGAGTATATCTGAGGGCTTTAGAAAAGTCTTTTCGATATAATTGTCACCTGAAGCTCTACAGAATAAAGGAAGGGAATGAAGATCAGAACAAGGGTAGTTAAATTAAGCAAAAAATAGCAATTTACTATCTTAGGAAGGAATAAGAATGATAGCACCATCCTTCTTTTAATTTAAGAAGTATAACAAAAATTCTGTATTCGACATAATAAAGACCCAAACCTGTACTGTAGTACTTAGAGACGCTGGATTTAGCTTCTGAGGAATACTGTTATTTCTTCAGTCCCATGTACTTCTCTAAAAATTAGTAATACTAAAAAAAATGCTTTTTATCTGTGTTGATATGAAGACCCTAACTGAGTATCATACATGTATTTAACAGTATTTGAATATGGATGCCGCTGAGGAACAGTTCTAATTATCTAAATTTTAACCTATTTGACCATCTGAAATACATGTACATCTGAAGTGCATGTATCTATGTGTGTATGCTGTTCATCCTCTATGTTGTTCCACAGTTGTTTCTTAGCAATTGCTATGTACTAAATTCAGTTCTTGGCATGTTTAAAGCAGAAGGAAGGAATCTGAGAGAAAAGAAATTATAAAATGTCCTTTTGCTTGCAAAACTCAGGTTTTCAGTGACACTTACTGATGTTTTTCTACTTACACACTGGTTTTGAAGGAGTCAAGAAGTCTTGCTCATATACTGACTTTAAAGACAAACATTAGTGTAACCAACTCCATAAGAACTCTGAGACTCACTGCTATTTTCCCCTACTAAGCAGAAAAGGTACAAAGATTTTCAAGGAATGGCTGTGCCTTAGAGTCCACATGAGGTTTTTGGATTTTCTTTTCTTTGATCCAGGGAAAGCTGGGTTTAGGTTGGGTAGTGTATAAAAGCCGTGCACTGTAGGTAACTTCTAGGTGGTTATATATTTTTTTTATTCTTTTTTCCCCCAGATTGGAATCTAACTTGCTTTGGCATTTGGAAATGTAACAAATATTTGCTTGCTTTATGCCACAAAAGCTTAAAAAACACCTAGCTTTTATTTAAAAAATAAAACTAACCCCTATGTTCTTTATCTTATATTTGCCTTATTTGTATATGATATTATTAACATAAAGTAATGAGCAGAGCACATTGCTTTGGCTTTCTTTACTCATGGACAGCATGTAGTATTATTTGCCACTAGATTGCACAGTGTGTTGTTATTTTTCAGAATGTTTTAGTTCACATAGGAGTGATTCAGTTCACACTCCTGAATTTCAGTTACAGATTCGTTTACATGCTGACAGAGTAGATAGCAGATGACATAGTGAACTGCTACATGTTTCAAATTATAGAGTAAATGAAATGAAGCAACAACAATAATTTATTTGCATTAACACATGCAAATGAAAAAGTTCAAATATTTTTATATTACATTATTTTTCACTTTGACCAACTACAGATTTGATAAATCTTTTTGTAATTTTGAAAACTCCATGTGTGTATGTGTGTTCGTGTGTGTGAAAGAGTTAACTTTGCAAGGGAAAATTCAGTGTGTTTACAAGGTTTTTATTTGCTTGTTTTTTTCTTTAATAAAAATGTGATATACACAAACATATTTATACACATGTGAAGAGAAATATTTGAGTTATATGGTAGGAAAAAATCCAATGAAATAAAATAATATCAACTGGAGTTGTGACCATGTTTCAATGTTTATTGAAGTTATCAATAAAAATGATTTCTGGGTTGCATGTAGCTCTACATGGAAACAAGAGTTTGTTGCTCTTACACATACTTAAACACATAAGTATGTTGAAACTCTGATGCCACGTTAAATCAGTTTTTGATGTGAAAACCAAGAAGTTTTCTTCATGATATAATTCAATTTCAAGTTTGTAGAGATACAGTTACATTATAAAACACAAATTTGAGATTTGTTTTTCATTTGACTTTTCTAAAATTCAAATAAGGATTTTCAAAAAGCTTGTATAACTTGTACAGCTATAAAAGCTGTTTCCTACATTTACAAATAAGTTAGAGAGCTAAGTCAGTGTTTAGAGCCTCCGTTCAGATAAACCTCATGACAAGTTTGGAGATTTTTTGTAAAGCTTATCTGAAACTGTTTATGCACTTTTGGCTGGCAAAGTTAGCTAGGAATCCTGCCAAACTAAAGTATCTATTTTAGTTCTTGCAATACTTCTATGAGTCAAATTGAAAATCCTACAGAAGATGATCGTTGTTGTTGTTGTTATTTAATAGCAGATTGAGAATCTTTTCCTCAGGAACAAAATTAATCCTTTACATGAAAAATTTGTTTAAACCTCCAGTAGTCTGTTGTTTTGATGTCGTGTTGTGTCTGTCTATCCGTGCCCTGTCCCATTCCAATGTCAATCTGTTTAATTATTTCTTTGCTCTTCAAGTCTCTATATGTGTCTTGCCTTAATACCTCCCTTCCCAGTCCTGCCCTTCTTTGACAGTCTGTGCTCAGCTGGAATTCCAGAGACTGGTGTCACCTCACCACAGAATATGATGGTGGAATGAACCTGGGTTTAGATCAGTATAAATGTCCATGTCATTGCCAAATGTCATCCACATTTGCTTATCCTGTAAAGGCATTCATTCTAGCTTTATATTCTTTTCCTGTTAAGGAAAAGTACAGTTAGGAGAAAATGAAGGCTGAGGAAAAATGACAACATATTTTGTCTTATAGTCTAGAATAATATAGTCTACCATCAGAAAGAATTAATATTATTTCTATCTGTCTAATGAGTTTTAAAAGGACATACAAGGCTCTGCAGTTGGAAGGGAGAGGGAGTTTATTTTTTTTTAGAACCTTTATTTCAGGGAATTGTAAGGGAGTATGCTTAACTCTGCCTTAAGAATGAAAATGTTACCATATTTCAGAAAATCTTTCTACTTACTGACATGAAGGTTATGCTGCCTAAATGTGAGGACAGGTTTTTTACTTCGCCTGATATCTGCTGGATTCAGCAAAGCAGGACTGTGGAGGAGTTAGTTATGGCTCACAGATTACAGGGCCAGTGTTACAGTGACCTTGGGGCTTGGCAGAGTTTAAAGCAGCATATGAAGTATATGAGCTAGAGCCACCTCCTAGAAAACGAATGGCAACACTTTGCCAATAGACTTTGCTGTCCCCAGCACAGCCCCATGTAAGAGCCTGGAGAGCACTTGTATTCCGGTAGCTGGCTTTTATGTCTGTTTTTACCAGGTGGTAAGCCCCCAGGGAGTCACCATGTGGAGAGAGGGAGCAGCTTTCTAGCTCTGCACTGTCAAAGCACTGCAAGGTCTCTGACTTCCATGAGACCTCAGACATGCTGTCTAACGCCAGTCTGTGGCATCCAGAAATGAGCTGTGTGGGACAGCAAATTATTGTCAATAACAGACTTCCTTTTAATTTTAGAGAAAGAGAGAGAAATCTAGTTGGAATAGAAACAGGTTTGGATCAACAGCAAAAAATTCACAACAGCACTTCATTCAATTTTATATTTCCTGTCATTCTCTCTATTTTTTTTTTTCCCAGTGCTTTCTCTGCAGATTTTCCATCCCACTGGATTGTGATATAGTTATATATGTGTTTCTGATTTTACATTATATCACACTGACAGTTCATAAAGTGAAAAATACCAGTGAGGCATTTTGGTAGGACATTTTAGCTTTGTCCTGACTTTGAGTGGAATGAAATATGTTCTGTTAAAAAGGGAATTTATCGAGGTAATCACCTGCAGTCATCTCTTTCAACAGAACTCTTAATTTCACACCTTGTTCATAGACGAAATAAACCTTTGCTAAAGGCAGGTGTTTGACAAGGAACTGGAACCTTTTCTGCCAAGGCACCTAAACTGTCTTTGTATACAAATACGTAGGATCAGAATCAGACTATAAAAACATAAAACCTTGTCAGTTTGGCTCACAGATGTCACTGATCGGGCTATGACATGGAACGAGTTCAATGACTATACATCTATCTTTTTCAGTATTATGTTTTCATGTTGTAAATTACACTGTGTATGTATTTCTGTAGGATTAGAAGCCTCTTGGTGTGTGCATTTTATGTTGATTTCTTCTCCTTCTCTTTTTGTCTTGCATACATTTACATGAAGAAGAGACCCTAACTGTGTATCTATGGATGTCAAAGGAGAGTGGAAAGACACATACACTGCTTTCATACTTACATACTGCCTGCAGGTGCCCAGGGGCTGTCGGGGGGGCTGCAGGGCGGCCCCTGTGAGGAGGGGCAGGGGCTGCCCCGTGCCAGACACAGCCGGTTCCAGCCGGCTCCAACGGCCCCACCGCAGGGCAGGGCTGGGCCCGCAGCCACCATGGCGGCGCCTCGGGGAGGGCCCAGGGCGAGGAGGGCCCGGGGCAGGGGGGGCAGAAGATATTGGACAAAGAGAGGAACAACATAGGGAACAGCTCCACAGAGGAGGAGATGTCCCATTTTACTCTTTATAGAGCTATGTATGCATACACATAAACAAACACATATTTTTTTCTAATTCTGACTTTTCTGGAGTATTTTCTCAACAGTTAGGTATAATCACATTCTCAGTGAAAATTATAATTGCTGACAATACAGACCGTGTTGTCCTACTGAAAAGAAAGGATTCCTACAATTTGAATCTGAGCAATTTTCTCTAAGGAGTTATTACCTGCAAAGGTGTATATTTATAAGGTTGGTTTTTTTTTCCTTCAGCTTGTAACTTCAGCTAAGCACTTCAAAAAAATTTAACCTTTGAATACCTAAGCAGTCCTAAGGGGTTTAGTTCAGACACTGAAACACACCATAACCTGTAGTGCATCTTGTAAGCACTACCATATTTCAACTAAAATTGCTTTCATCAAGCAGACCAGTGTTTTAACCTGTACCTTTAAATATTCTTATGCCAGTTTGCCTATTATACAGACAAAGAGGCCTAATAATGTCATCTGTGGATCAAAGCATTCGACACAGTCTCCCACAGCATTCTCCTAGAGAAGCTGGCATTTCATGGCCTAGATGGGTGTACTCTTCGATGGGTTAAAAACTGGCTGGATGACCAAGCCCAGAGAGTCGTGGTGAATGGATTTAAATCCAGCTGGCAGCCGGTCACAAGTGGTGTCCCCCAGGACTCAGTTCTAGAGTCAGTCTTGTTTAATATCTTTATCAATTACCCGGATGAGGAGATTGAGTGTGCCCTCAGTAAATTTGCAGATGACATCAAACTGGGTGGGAGTGTTAATCTGCTTGAGGGGAGGAGGGCTCTGCAGAGGGACCTGGACAGGCTGGATTGATGGGCCGAGGCCAACTGCATGAGGTTCAACAAGGCCAAGTACCGGGTCCTGCACTTTGGTCACAACAACCCCATGCAGCACTACAGGCTTGGGGAAGAGTGGCTGGAAAGCTGCCTGGTGGAAAAAGACCTGGGGGTACTGGTTGACAGCCGACTGAATGTGACCCAGCAGGGTGCCCAGGTGGCCAAGAAGGCCAATGGCATCCTGGCTTGTATCAGTAGTGTAACCAGCAGGAGCAGGGAAGTGATCGTGCCCCTGTACTCGGTGCTGGTGAGGCTGCACCTTGAATACTGTGTTCAGTTTTGGGCCCCTCACTACAAGAAAGATGTTGCCTTGCTGGAACATGTCCAGAGGAGAGCCACAAAGCTGGTGAGGGGTCTGGAGCACAAGTCTTATGAGGAGCGGCTGAGGGTACTGGGGTTGTTCAGCCTGGAGAAGAGGAGGCTGAAGGG
>BOSO01011202.1:0-59601 GCA_018403395.1 Gorsachius goisagi | reverse complement strand
TCAAGGCAAGGTTGGACGGGGCTCTGAGCAACCTGATCTAGTTAACGGTGTCCCTGCTCACTGCAGGGGGGTTGGACTAGATGACCTCTAGGGGTCCCTTCCAACCCGAAACCTTCTATGATTCTATGATTCTATGATACACCTTCTGCACAGCTGTATGTTATAACACTGTGTTAAATCCTCATTGCACTAACTTAACTTCCAGCTCTGGAGCACTCAGCACAAGAAAGACATGGAACTGTTGGAGCGGGTCCAGAGGAGGACTACTAAAAGGGCTGGAGCACCTCTCCTGTGAGGACAGGCTGAGAGACTTGGGCTTGGTCAGCCTGGAGAAAAGAAGGCTGCGGGGAGACCTGATTGCAGCCTTTCAGTACTTAAAGGGAGCCTATAGGAAAGATGGGGAAAATCTTTTTAGTAGGGCCAGCTGTGACAGGACAAGGGGGAATGGTTTTAAACTGAAGCAGAGTAGGTTTAGACTGGATATAAGGAAGAAATTCTTTACAATGAGGGTGGTGAAACACTGGAACAGGTTGCCCAGAGTGGTGGTGGAGGCCCCATCCCTGGAAACGTTCAAGACCAGGTTGGTGGGGCTCTGAGCAACCTGATCTAGTTAACGGTGTCCCTGCTCACTGCAGGGGGGTTGGACTAGATGACCTCTAGGGGTCCCTTCCAACCCAAACCATTCTATGATTCTAACTATCTATCCATTGATACCTTTTGAATACATGGATATTTTTTCTTCTGTGTTCTAGATTCATAGTGAGGTGGGTTTTGCTTTTGTTTTTGTTGGTTTTTTTCTTGCCATGGTGGATGGTAGTCCCTGATTTTAAGAACAGTTCTGTGGTCAGTAGCCAAATTTGGAAGCAGGTTTCTTCTTAAGACAAGTTCCATACTTGTAGGATTTTCTGAAGTTATAGAAAACTTAAATGGTAGGGAGGAAAAGATTCCTGCGAATACTATTTTTTCTTGTTGACCTCTGTTTGACAAAAGGTCAAGGGAGTACCCAGCTGTTCTGCTACCTCCATCATTAATGCACACTGCTTTGGCAGAGAAGCCTGATGCCTGACAGCGTTAAACCACACCTAGATTATCAGACAGCACCAGCTCTTCTGTGCAAAGCACAGCAAACCACTCAGATAAAGTAAATCCCACTGCACACTGGAGTGGTTATTAATTCTGAAGCAGTGCAGAGAGTTTGCTTTTCTCACTGACAGAAGACATGCTCCAGTGTTGGCTGTAAACCAAACCCTGGTGAGATAGGGACTGCCTCAGAGTACACCTGTAATGCAGTTTTGACAGGAGGTGAGAGGGTGAGCAGCTGGCTTTTCTTTCTAAGAGAGATACTTGAATTTTTCTTTGGGAGGCTTCAGGAAAGTCACTGTCCATTTCATGTTTTTCTAAATGTTTCCTAATTGTGTCTGAGGCCAGAAATCCTGTTAAAGGAGATGTTTGTTGAGTGTTAAGCTTCATGCCCTTGGGCAGAATTAGTGCTTCTAGGATTTGCTGTTTTCAGCTTCACAGTCATGAAGTATTTATTTTCAGGCATCATCCAAAACTTTGGAAGCTTCTCTGCTGCACACTCTTTGCTGGTGTGACTTCCAGGCAGGACTTGAGAAAAATAGGAGCTTGGTTTCCCTCCACAAGTGCACCTGTGGAATGAGCCCAGAATGGGGAGCTAGGAGCTCTTGAACTCCAATGCTTCCTCTGCTATTGATTTTCTTGGTGGCCATGAGTAAAGCTATTAAAATGTCCATGCATTGGTTTCCTCATACATAAATAAAAATGCCAAGGTTTCTCTACTTCCTAGTGATGCTGTGAATTCTGAATATTTGAGTCCTCCTTTCTAGAAAGAGCTTTGACAGGAACACATAGCAACAGCTTTGCATATAAAAACTGAGGTTAAAATTACCATCTGGCTCTCCTGAGCAAGGCAGTATAGCAATACTTAATATGGAAAGATCCCCAGTCTTTACCTCTCCTGGGAACCTGAGACTCAGCAAGCTCTGGAGTTTCTGCAGGGATGAGAAGAGCCAGGAGCTTGGCTTAGGTAGTTCTTGGCCATGCTTTTGGTTCTGTTCTTGCTATCAGCTTGCAGTATGTACTGATATCTGATTTGGGGATTTGAACAGGTATAGAACTGAGACTTGCAAACTTGACTTTGCAGTGGGGTGGTGATAGTAATGGCTTAATGTGCTAACTGTGCCTGTTAGTGATTAGTCAGAAAAGGATAACATTTTCCCACTTCTTAAAGTGATGGGGGACTCCATTCATTCAAGGAAGAGGTCTGTGTTGATTAGTTTGAAGATCCTGGGTTTTGTTCTACTCTGGTGATTTCTGTGAGGCTTTGAATATGTTAAGGGTTTAAGTCTGAATGTGGAGTTTTGTACAGGTCTGGGGTCTACAAATCCCAGCTGTTGCAGAGAATTTAGTTATGTGGATATGTGTTAGAAAAAAAATAATGGGTTTAGATTAATATTAACAAGTGAAGTGGAAGATTTAATTGCTTACATGTGCAAACCTGCTTTCAGATTCTGATTTTTGTAAATCTGTGTAGTATTAACTGAGTTAAAAATTAAATCTTGAATATCATGTGTAAATCAAGAATTTGAAAATGTATTCTAAATGCTGTTTTAAGTAAATGTTATTTTACACAGTTGCGTTGTCACACTTCAGCAGCTAGATCGTCAATTCAAGTTAGTATCACAGGGTTTCACATCCCAGCAAAACCAGGGTTTGATCTATTGCTCCATGTAACATAAACCGAGGATTCCTGCTGACTTTGAGTTGGGCCTTAAGTTTAGCTCTTCTAGGTTAGCTGTGTTGCTATGCAGAGGCTCCTTAGTACACTACTGCTGCTTAAAGAATATAGAAGCCATAAATATCACAGTGCAATTTGTGGAGCCTTCAGAAATGTTCAGCACAAGGGTTGCAAACTAAGCGGTTCACCACTCTGGTCTTCCAGACATCACCAGACTGTGCCTGAAAGCATATGGAAATGCTGTTGAGACCTGGAGCCTACTCAGGGCTTCTTCTCGTCATACATTGTGGAAAGAACCTGTATCCTTTTTTTTCCCCCTCCGTGCTCTCTGGTAATTCTCCTGTGGTTTTTGGTCATAACCATCACATAGGTCAGAGCATCCTAACAGGCAGGACAGTGTGGAAAGGCCGTGCTTGGTAAAAAGCCTTTCATGTGGCCTGACCTATGCTACTGTGTTGTAGCTTGGAGGATTACACAGTTAAGGTCTTTGTCGATTGGAGCCTAATCTGTGCACTAAAGCCTTTCATGAGACCAGTCCTCCACATGGCCACTGGTAAACTGTTAAGGAATTGCTGATTTGCAGAATACACTTTTAGAGAGTGTGTTGACCTTGGGAGTCATGCTTATGAGACATGGAGGGGACCGGTGTGGATTTGGCCAGTGAACCCCAGAGAGAGTTTAGTGTGTTGTGATCTGTGAATTTGAGTGTCTATCTAGAGCAGCCACCGGAGAAAGGAAAAAACCCTGTAACAGCATATGAAACAGAAATAGATGATGTTTTCCCAGGAACAGGAAGGATATAAAGATGGATCAGGCCTAGAATCCCATCTGTGACAAGGGTCAGCAGCAGATGACTGGAAGAAACAGGCAGATAACGTAGTTGCATGTAGGGGTGGGTTGATAGCACCTTATATTAAAACCAGTGGTACAACTAAGAGTAATCTCTCTCTGAATTGTCTCTGCTCTATTTTGATGAGTCTGCAGTAGTTGCCTTAAATTACCGTTTAGATTTCTGATCTACTCTATGCCTTCTTTGTACTGAGTAGACCGGTAAGATTTTGTATAAGTGGTTGAGAAAGCATAATTGAGCCCTGTTAATATGTCTTGTACTGAGTGAACAATCAACCCCTTGCACCTCCCTTCCCAAAGATGTCAAATGCGTGTTCAGTGCTTTGCACGTCTATGGCTGTGGGAAAAAGGCTCAGTCATAACGATCGCATTTGACTCCTGCCCTCAGATGCCGACTATTTGATGGGAATTACCCACAGGTACATAAAGCATGTGTCCGACTTGATTGTAACACGTTCCCTTCTGATGGATCAGGAGCGACTATGCAGGGGAATTATCATTGTGCAGAGGGTTGTTAAGCGCTCGGCTCTGACTTCCAGGACTGCAATCAATACCAACCCTCTGTGCTTAGGCTGGTTGAACACTGACACAAGCATATGCACTCCTTGGTGGTAGTTAAATGTATTCTGAATAGAATCATAGAACCAAGTAATTTGGAAGGGACCTCCAGAGGCCGTGTAGTCCAACCACTAGCTCAGAGCAGGTCCAGTTAGAGCAGGCAGCTCAGGGCTGTGCATAGTCAAGTTTTTAGTATTACTAAGCACAGAGATTTCACCGTCTCTAGGCCCTTCCTAGTGTTTGACTACCCCCAAGATGAAACAATTTTGCATATAGAATGAGAATTTCTTGTATTCTAGCTATGTCTGTTGTCTCATCCTTATTCTGCAGACCTCTGAGAAGAATTTGGCCCCATCTTCTCTGTGCTCTCCCATTAAGTCATTGCAGAGAGCAGTAAGATTTCCCTTGAGTTGTCTCTCCTTGAGGCAGAACAAACCAGCTCTCTCAGCCTCTCCATGCGTGTCACCTACTTTAGCACCTTGAGTGTTATGGTAGCTGTTTGCTGGACTCAGCCTAGTATGTTGATGCCATTTTTATACAGGGGAGCTCAATACTGGACAGAGTACTCCAGATGTCATCTCAGAAGAGTCCATTAGGGGAAGAATCACTTCCCTTGGCTTGCTGGCTGCATTCTTGATGTTATAGCCCAGGATGCGGCTGGCTTTTGGTGAAAGGGCAGGCACTGCTGACTTGTGCTCAGCTTGTCCCCTGGGACCCTCAGGTCTTCTGTAAAGCTGCTTCTGAGCCAGTTGGCTCCCAACCTGTACTTTTGCATGGAGTAATTTGTCTTACTGTTTGCTCGCAGGGGTGTATAGACGCATGGTTTGCTTACATAAGTACAAACACACATTATTGCTGCCTTCAAAGTGCCCAGATTTTTTTAATGAGTTAATTCTGTGATACCCTCAATCAAGACTGCAAAAGTCTCTGCTTAAAGCAGACCTATCACTTGAGGATGATAAATGTTTGTGTTGCGACACTGTGCTGTTTTGTCACCGCTGTTTCATGCTGTGAGGGCACAGATTTTACCATGTAGTTATTTTTCAAGAACAGCTATGACAAGAAGTATTTTCCCTTCAGTCTTGTACTAATAAATTCTGGCTAATCTGTATTAGAATTACTGAATGAGACAAAATGAAGTAGAAAAATGCTATTAATGTCAATGGCAATAGCACCATCACTTGCCTTATGCAGCGGATTGTACGCAATGATAGCTTGACTGCTTGTACCATCTAGTTATTCATGCTCAGGCTCCCTTTTACAGCTGGGAGTCGGAAAGGTGTTGCAATACGGAGTGGGGGGATCTGTACAGACTCCATTGTAAGTACCATTTTCCCCCAGATGACACTGCTAGGAGTGGGCTACAGACAGGCCTCCTGCAAGCTTTACTGTCACAGTCCTGTATTTCTTCCACTGTGCAAAACTGGGATACACAGCTGGCTGGAGTCACGCCAGCCCAATACGGCAGCAGAGCTGGCTCTGGGTGACTGTGGAAGCCCAGGCTCTGGGAAGCAGACTTTGAGCTCACATGGAGGATTTTTATGGTATTCAAGTGCTGCCTCCAGTTGCTAAGAAATTAGTTCAGTGGTTTTCCTTATTATACATAAAAGATTTTTTTCTTTTAATGAGAAAATATTTCATGTCACGTGCTGTGAATAATTCCCCCATGCTTCTTTTTGCGTATGAAAACAGTTTGCTTGTCTGGTACAGATTTTCTGGATAAGGTGATCAAACAGGCAAGTTCTGTGACATGTTTACCAGCAACATCATTACTTAAGGCTGTGGACAAAATGTTTTATATGGGCTTCTCTCATGCTCTTAGAGGAGTAAACTATAGGATGCTTCACGTGGCTCTCTTGTCTGCTTGGACTCTCCTTCAGTTGAAAGAAAGGGGCAGCTCTGTCAGGATTATATTCTGATGCCTGTTTTAGGTTGCCTGGCAGATGGGTTAAATTCAGATGACATTAGCGATGAATCTAAATACTAACCTTTGAGAAACATTGGCTTCTTCTGGAACAATGCATACGTGATGGTCATGTTGTGAATAGTAGTTTTCCATTGTTCTCCCAAAAAGGATATGAAGTATCTTATAGCAGTGTCTTTAAATGTACTTTTCCCAGACTCCACTGCAGACTTTTGAACGGTCCCTATGGTGACAGTGCTGCAGTGAAACTGAAAACACAGTGCTGAAATTCTTCATTACAGAGGATCCTGCCGTTAATTCTCTTGATAGCCATATTACAAGAGGACCTGTACGGTCATTGGCATGCCATGATATATAGTTGTATAGAACGTTAACAGTGCTGTGGGATTGCTTAGAAATTTCATGAGAACCTTAAATCTCTTCTTGGCTGACTGCTGAATAGTTCTTTTGTTTCCCTTTTTTTTTCCAGCGCGAGATGAGAACACGGCCACATTCCGTGGTTCTGAATACCTTTGCTATGACCTGTCGCAAAACCCCATCCAGAGCAGCAGTGATGAGATCACTCTCTCCTTCAAGACATGGCAACGCAATGGGCTCATTCTGCACACCGGCAAGTCAGCTGATTATGTCAACCTGGCCCTGAAAGATGGTGCGGTCTCGTTGGTCATTAACCTGGGGTCTGGGGCCTTCGAGGCCATTGTGGAGCCGGTCAATGGCAAGTTCAATGACAACGCGTGGCATGACGTTAAGGTGACACGCAACCTGCGGCAGGTAATGGTGAAGGGGAGAAAATACTGGGGAAAATTTTGTTCTGTTTTATGAGGATGGCCAGTTGGGAGAGAGTAATGGAGAAATGGGGATGCTCAGTGGAATCGCTAGAGTTTCTCCACCTTTTCTGGATCCTGGTATCTAAAGGAGAGTGAAAAAACATTAGTTGATGGGAATTTATCCCTGTTGCGATATCTTCATTTCCACTTTATTAATTTTCTGGTTTTTTCCAGTTTGATTTAATAATAAAAATTTGTGACATAACTTTACTTTCATCTTCCTTTTCCTTTTCTCTTTTTCTGTTCTCCCTTTTTTATTTTATTGTTTCCTTAATTATGATTCAATCTTATCAGTAATATTCTTGTTGCATTTAATTACTGTGGGAACAGTGTCTTTTTCCAACAGCCAATGCTCTACACCTCTTTCCTTTTTCTTTCAGTTTTGTTAATTGGTTTAACCATTGCCATGATGTCATAATTCTAATTCTGGAAGTCTTTTGTTTTTCCTTTCCTTTTTCTTTTGTGTGTGCATGTGAGTGTGCAGGTATGCAGGCTGGTGGGTATGTGTGTAATTATTTTAACTTAATAGCTTTGGAATTAATTGGCTGGAGTCTTTCTGAGTCTTCTTGATTCTCTGTTCTTTTTTTTTCCTTTTTTTTAAAAAAAAAATTTTCCCCCCCTTTCTTTCTATAATGAGATTCTACTTTATTTCTTGTGTCTCTGCCTATGAGACTCTTCTGTTGGCTGTGAGGACTGGAAAAGTGGAAGGATCAAAAAAGCCAAGCAAACTCAGATCAATGCAGCACCCTACAATTCCACTTTGGAAAACTTTTACTGATTTTACCACTGTAATTTTGCACATCTGCATGCTGCTTTTCTAAGCAGACAACTTTATCAGGTGACGTATTTGGTAGTAGGCTAGTCTTAAAATCCTGGAGCCTTCCTAATGAAATATAATTTCAGACATAAATAGATAAGATAAAATTAAATAGCCTTGCTCTGAAAGCTGGTGAATATATCAAGTCACTAAGGTCCATCCACTGCATGATAAATGAGGTTTACACTGTGAATACGAGAGCTATTTGGTGTCCTCCTCATTGGTAGAGGCAGCAGAAATAGCTTGTAAACTAAGATTTTAAAATCAATTTGTGAAAACAGTGTGATCTGTTTATTTGCTCATTAATGTGAATGTTAATACAGCCCTTAATAGTTTTATTTAAGTTTATACAGTGTCAATTGCTGAGAAAACAACTTTTGTGGTAATGTTCTACAGTAGTTAATATAAAAAATATCTTTGAGTATAGGATAATTTGTGCCAGGGATCAGAAACAGTCTTTACTAGAAGATGTCAGTGGGTAATTTATCTGTTACAGGAATTTCACATCTTTCTTTTAAATATTTGGAGTTGAGGCTGAAGGTGTTTATTTGTCTTTCCTGTGTGAATCCCTGTATCTCTACATGCTCAGGATCTCTGGGTCTTTGATGCCAAATCTGCCATCAATCTTTCATGAGACTGCAGGGATTCTTACTTATGGCAACATGAGTCTGTTTTCAGTAGTTTATATGCAGATGTAAATTGAATTTCTTATGCAGTGGATGAGTCTTAATGATCCTATTTCATTCAAATGTTCCCATCAGTCCAGTAGAGGGATATGCACCAACTGGTTGAAGTTTATCAGTCTGGAAGGGTCAGAATGGCTTTATTGGATGTGGTTTTTATCTGTAGATGGTGTCAGAATGGTTGGTCTCTGAATATCTCAGTATAGCTTACTGGTCAGTTTAGTTAATCATGCTTTTTATTTTTGTTGGAAATTGGTTTTCAATGGGAAAATGTGCCTGAAGGAAAATGCATCCTTGCTTCATGCCAGGATTGGTTTGGATCTTGAAGAAGCAGAAAATGAGGAAGGGTCACAAACCAAACTGTGGATGAGAAGCTTTTGCTTTCTTTACTAATCTTTCAGGTAGTGATTTTAAAATTTATTTTCTGGGTCCGTGGTTAAATGGAAATATGTCTACGCCTCTTCATCTTTGATTAGACCAGGGCAGTGCTTTGGTGATTATTAGAAAGCAGGCGAGTCCCTTGCTAGTTAAGCAGCACTGCAAATTTTTAATCCTCCTGATCTATTCACTATGGATGTTTTCAAGTGATCCTGAATTATTAAAGGGTCCAACCTGACTGGGTAAGAGACAGGATGTTTAAATAAGATGGCTGTGCTCTTTCCAAAGAAAGGCCAATCTTAAATTAAAAATAAATAGCAGAGTGATTTGGGGTTCAATTCTATAAATAGGCGTGACAGAATACAGTTCAGCCAGTAAATATCAATAAGGCTGGAATTTTTTTGAGTCATCTTTTCCTCGGATACTTCCATTTTAACTTCTGATCAAGTTCAGTCTCAAAATTAAGACATTGAAACAGAACCTAAAACTGCCCAGAAATTGGAATTGATGAGGCCTTGAGGAGAAGCAATCCTGCTAGTCCTGAAAGTTGTCATCCAAAAATTATTGGCAAGTGTAACCACAATTTTCAATAAGGAGAGACCTTGAATGCTGCAGCCTTCCTGTCAGGTCCCATGCATTCTTACTTTTAATTGGTATTACTAGGGATGAAGAAGTCTTAAAACCCTTCAATCTTCAGGATAAAGAGTTTGGAAAAGACTGAAAACTTGAATGACTGGTAACTAATTAATACCTGCTGTGGACATTTTTCAGGACACAGCTAAGAATGGTCACTCTATATCTTGACCTTATAAATGCTTCATTTAACAGCAACAACAACAACAAAAGATGAAAACGCCATTCTAAAAAAAGCATAGGATGAAGGAGTTTTGGTTTTCTCCATTCTAATAGCAGCTTCCAGCAGCTTTATGTCTCCTGGTTTTGTCTGTGTGTACACGAGGGAGACTTTCTCTAGCTGTAAAATACTTAGCCATTTTTCAGAGAGTCTATGAACCTATGAAGTCCTTTGATATCTTCATATAGATGATGTAATAAAGGACAAAGGTTATTTATAATTTATGAAATTATACATTTTGTCCTTTATTACATCCAATATAATCTTGTATATCCTAAATAAGTTTGTGTGTAAGAAATTATCTACTCTGCATCTTTCCTGAAGTAAATTCACCTGTAAAGTTGCATCCTAATATAGGTCACGTGGAAGTCTTGTTTCCAGCTGTGCTCACATTTCCTCTAAAAACCCACCCCAAATTCAAACAAAAAAATCCCCCCAAAACCATTGTCCCTGAATATCAAAGCTTTGTAAGGAAAACAGTAGCCCCCGCCTAATTGATTGAAAACATTGCACTGAGATAAATATATTCCTCTTTAAAATGAACTTTAAAAAAAAAAAAAAAAAAATTCTAGGAATACAGTCCAAAGCTAAAACAATTCCAGGTAAATGGGCTATCAGCAGCTTCAGAATGCCATCGAGTCTGTTCCTGTGCTCCTTTAGGGGTTGGGAGAAAGGGGGAGGAGGATTTGCATAATTTTTTGGTTGTTCCTCAAATTAGAGCAGAACTTTAAATAGCTGGACTTTTGCCCAGTACTTTTGGAATTGTTAAATGTTTTGTAGCTAAGCTAGGAAAGTACTAAGTGTTGAGTTTTTTTAGATCAAATGACTATCACAGCAGTTAATCTCCTTAGAGACAAACCAAGTGAACCCACAGATTCCCTTGAGTAGTGATTGTTAATGTCAAAGCAAATCTCTTTGTTTATTTATCTTATTATTTCAGTTAAAGCTAAGCCCTCTTTCTGCCTTGTGAGAAACCTTTACTAGAAATAGGATCATGGCTGTATTTTACCAAAGCTTTCAGAGCGTGTTTGGGGCAGGTGGGAGGAGGAGAAGAGACTGAAGGTCAGACTTCCAGTGTCTGACTTCAGGTCTGCTGCTGACACTGTCTCATTTTTAGCATGCTTTTCCTGCCCCATCCCATACTCCAGTTCTCTCGTTTGTAAAAATGGATTTACTATGCAACATATCACTGAGAGTGAGACTTCCTTGACAAAGAATTCAGGAGTTTGTGCTTGTTATACCCAAGTACCGAATATTATTATTTCATTCCCACAGAGAAATAAAATAGACTTGGGACATTATGTTCAATGCCACAAAGTTTTCGCGAGCTGATTTCCTTAGTCACTGCACAGCTTTCTGAAATTTGCAAGCAGATAGTTTTTATATGAGGCAGCATAGATCTTGTTTGTGTACTTTAGGATAGTTCTTGCCAACTTCAATCATGCTGGAACAAGGACTTGGAGCCTCCATGGGCTGCACTTTCCTGTTAACACTGAAGCTAGTCACCGTGCAAAACCTGCTATTAAGATATTGAGTTCCCCAGCTGCTAAAAAGCAAACAAGAAACTATGTGTAGGTTCCAACAGTTGGCATCTGCATGCCTTGAGAGGGATTAACAAAGCATCTGCAAAGTTCTGCTAAACCCAGCTAAGTGAACTGACTGGTGAATTCTCCTAGCTCCTCCATAAAATGGATGCTGTATAACAGGAGAGACACTAAATCTTGTCAGTCTTCCGTCTTCAACCTTGACACAAGCGACACAATTCTTCCTACAATAATTCCCCGAGGCATTTCTTCCTACAGTAGGAGAGGTTCAACTCCTATACTCTTGGATGACAGAAGTGAGCTACAGGCATTTTTGTGCTTCTCCTGAAAGTCACAAACTCACCTGCTGTAAAGAAACCTGCAGATTGGGAAACTTGGAAGGAAGACTCAGAGTCTTGGACTCATCTTCATCTATATCCTCCAGCCACAGGAAATACTGGCCTGCTTGTGATACTCTGCAACACTTCAGGGTAGTGAGGTTTGGAAGAGGAGCAGGAATGTAGCTGGGTGGTGGTGGGTCGAAGGGAGTCACGGTTGGGCTTGTGCTGAAGGCACGAACTGTGTACTGTGCATGTACGTCACTGAGGGTAAGGTTCTTGTTTGAGGGAAGCACCTTGATGGGCATTTGAAGAGTAAGTATTGCACTGTTTTAACTTTGCTTCAGACTTGGATAATGTATACGAGGGTTGAAGTTAATGACTAATACCAGGGTGGGAAGACTAGGCAGCACCCTTCTTTACAGTCTAGATGGCATGGTTCCCCATAGAGTCCTGGTCATATTGTCCTCTTTCTCACTTTGTGTGTCTCAGGTGCCCCATGCCTTTTTTTGAAAGACTAACACTAGACCATTCATGCAATGTGTCATTTTTACTAACCAACTAATGTACTAACACCCTAACGACTCATCTTTGCTTTTAGTTATTTTAATTAACAATCGTTCTGTTCACGATTTTTTAATTTCCTTTCTTCCCCCTTTTCCGCAAAGCACTCAGGCATTGGACACGCTATGGTAAACAAACTACATTGTCTGGTAGATATCATTCTTATTGTCTCTTTTTTTGGGTTTGCCGTGTGTTACCTGCCTTTTCCTCCCCCTACCCCCTCTTTTTCCCCCCTCCTTTATACTTACTTCTTCCTTTGATTTTATTTTAATTTCATTGAAAACACTTCCTCCCCCACTTTTTTTTTTCTTTCCTTCTTTTTTAATGGAAAAAATGAGCAACAAAAGGAACTAACACAACTCTTCTGGAAACGGGGTTTGGACATTTCTTTCATCGGTTTCCTCACCTCCCTCATTAGTTGTTCTTTTCCATTCCAGTGATAAATTGTTGGGGGCTTTGTCCCTTGCTTTTGAGCTTAGCGTTCTCTCTTTTGCTTTGGTTTTCATTTTGCTTTTTTCCCCCCTTTTGGTTTTTGGTTTTTTACTCTGAAGGTTTCTAGATCAGAACCATTGCAGGGCCTCTAGTCCGTGGTGGTGAAGGCTCTCTTTTTCTCTCATTCTTTTGTTGTGGCAACGGCTGTTACAGGCAAACTGGCCGGAGTTGTCCTCTTTCTCCTGATTTTCCCTCACTTCCCTCCCTCCTCTTTCTCTCCTCCTCCTCCCTCTCGCTCTCTCACTTTCTCTCTCTCTCTCTGACCTCTACCTGCCGTGGCCGACAGGAGCTCAGCCGGTTGTTTGTTTCAGTACACACTCTGCATGGCATGTCCACGTCTGGTGACTCGCCCCTCTCCTCCTGGCCTCGATCTATTTTCCTCCATTCTCCCTTTAAGCCACTAACACACCTGAGCAAAACACATCAAATTCACTTGCTCCTCTTCCTCCCTCTCCTTCCATGCCCCTTCACCCTCCATGTGTTTGGTGTTAGAGGTTTTGGGGGCATTTCTGTTTGGTTTTGAGTTTTTTTCATTATTACAGGGTTTGTTTGGTATTTTTATTTTTGATTGCATGCAAATGTGAAATAGTTTTCTCTTTCTCTCCTTCCTGTCTCTCTTCCCTCTTTTCCCCTGTCATCTTTCTGGGCTCCAGATATATTGGCATGACATGTCAAAGTGCAGTGTGTGCACGCTTTGTGTTTTCTTTCTCATCTTTGCTTCTCTCACAGTTGTTGGTGTGCCGTTGAGTTATTTTAATTTTTTTTTTATTTATTTGTTTCCTATTTATATTTTGGTTATGACTTATTTTCTAATTTTTTTCTTTTTTTTTTGCTGTGGGTGGTGGGTGTGTGTCTCTCTAGGTACATGGCATGCACATCCATAATGTATTGAAAGTGAGATCCCTCTTCCCCCCCCCCGAATGCATGATTGTCAGTGTGCCGTGAGCAAAAGAAACATAAAAAATAAAAAATACCAACCTCGTCTTCATTAGTGGTTTGTTTTTTTTTTTTTTACTAACAACCATAACTAACTGTAATCATTAAAATAAATACTAATTAATAATAAAATCAGCTAATATGAGAAATCTCTTCCAAGGATAGTTCCATTTTCTGGCCTGAATAGATGGAAAGCATCTCGATGGGTAGACTGCGGAGTCAGCCTGATGGTGCTGATACACCAGAAAGGGGAGAAGCAGATGCTGGAACATTTCCATTGTGGGTGAAGCAGACCAGAAAATGGAGCTTGGCTGAAACTAAAAAAATACATACCAAATCTCAACAAAATCCTTAATAAAACTGACATAAAAATATAGGGGACGTAACTTGTTCTGTTCAGGATTGTAAGGTCATTGCTGGGATTTTCTTTGTCCATTGTGTCCTTTGAACAGGTGACAATCTCTGTGGATGGCATCCTCACCACCACGGGCTACACACAGGAGGACTATACCATGCTGGGCTCTGATGACTTCTTTTACGTGGGAGGGAGCCCCAGTACTGCTGATTTACCTGGCTCTCCAGTAAGCAACAACTTCATGGGCTGCCTCAAAGAGGTAACTATTTCAGATTAATCCTTGTTTCTGTGCTTTTGGTTTCTCAAAGTCATCGCTCTTTCCTGCCTTTCATTACACAATCAATGTCTTTCCCTGATGCTGAATTTTACACTGATACTGCAGTAGCTCTGTAAGGATAAACTAGTCATTCAGCTGGGCGGAAGGCAAAACTCATGAACTTATGGCCAGAATCAGACTTCTAGTGCTTGGATTACAGAAAAAATACCTGTGGTAGTCGGAGAGGTTTCTTCTGTAAGCTGTTAACCATTCAGAAGAAAGCATTACGATCTTCTAGGTACTGAGGCAATAACCATTAAAAAAAGGTAAAAATTACCTTTGATTACTAAGCAGCATTTTTGGGTGAAAAAATCAGAAGCTTATTTAGGATATTTTTTTGAAGTTCTGGATTTCACCTGGGAACATCGTTAGTTGTCAATTTTCCAGGAAGAAACAAAGTTAGAATAAACCGGGAAAATGGAAGTTGAAGGTAGAATAAAATACATGTGTAAATTATGTGAGGAGAATACAGCATGAGGATATAATGGAGACGTGGCAATAATGTGGTGTGTGGACTTGAAGTGTGCTGTGTTGGTAAGTCCTTGCAGCAGAGTTGCTGCATTGGTCAGGAGTAGTTAGCTGCCTTCCGAAACCATGTTGTCTCACACTGGCTGGCTGACCTTCTCACACAGATAATCCACAACTTTGAGAAAATCCACACAGAGGTAACAGTGATGGGACTTCCCTGACAGCTCCTGGCAGGAACCAGAATGGTGTTCCTTGGGAAACAAAACAAAACAAACAAAAACAAAACCAAAAAAAAAAGGAAAGATGAATCCTCAGCCCAAATCCAACGCTTGGTGCCGTTGTTTGGATGTAAGCCCCTGCAGCCAGCTTTTGTCTTCTTTCTTCTCTCTTCTAATAGAATTGGTGATGATCACTGTCATTAATGGTGATACAGATATTGACACCTCCAAAATGTGTTATAGAAAGCTTACTGAAAAACAAGCTTAAGTTTTCTGTCAGTCAGCTTCCTAGCTGGCCTGGAATAAGAGTTTTTTTGCAAGTTTTTTTCTCCCTAATGTTGTGATTCTGTTTTTCACAGGGTGTGGCTATGTGGGTCTAATTTTATTTGCAGCCCAGAGGGCTGCATCCTCTTTGTATGAACATATAATATCAGAGGGAAGGCAGAGCTGAGTTTTCGTACAGGAGTCATGGAAACAGCAATGCTGAGCTAGATACTGTTCCGTGGCTGCACTGGTTAACAAGTTACCGTCCCACTGATGCTCGACTCGGGGTGTCAGGGGTTGTGTGTTATGTGCCAGTCCTTTGATGTGAGTGATGGCTGTCAGAGTCTGGAACTGCTCTCCTGCCTGACCTCTGGATTAGTTAAGGTGATGCACATACGCTGGAGAAGAGCATGTGAGCGTCTTACATAGGAAATGAAACTGCCCTGCTGAATGCAAACTGTCATACAGAAATCAAATCCTTCTGTTTTCATCTATAGAGCCTTGGGCCTGATTTTCATAGGCACTGAGCATCCCAGTTTGATTGAAATCAAGAGGAGATACAGCTTCTTAGTGTCTCTTTAAATCAGGATCTTAATTTTATTTATGGATGCTATGAACATAACACTTAGCAGAGGCCATTTTTATGTGTGCTTTAAGTCAAGCCAATGGAGCAGAGAAAGCAGTGACAAGAAAATCTTCAGCAGCTTTATTATTTATATAATCATTTGTATTCTATTAGCTTGCACAATGTGCGAAGAGCTGCTTACATAGCCGTCCCAGGCTCATAATGCTCCCTGAGAAGAAAAACCCAAGCAGGCACTTAAGAATGAGAGGAAGAGGAAGAAAACAGATAATCAGAATGTGCTTTGTAATCTTCACTTGACTTGGCAGTGACAGGAGATGTGTATGAGCAGCTGTCTCGGCTTAAAGACAGGCTGGTGCTGGCTGGGTTTGAGTACTGCAGTCTGCTTAATAGCAACCTGCTCTTACTAGTGGCCCAGTAATGCTTTCAGCTGGTGTAGAAATGGGCCCCAAATGTACCTGGCCTGGCCTCTGAGGACGAATCCAGTATACGCTGTTCACTAAATGTAAGTGTATTGCAGGGTTGTTGGGTGAGGCACCTGGAAACAGGATGAATGGAGAAATGAAATATTCCAAAAGGGAAGTCATGTTACTAATTAGCACTTTGCATGTCCATTCTGCCATTCCTCCAGACCCCTTAGGCTGCAGGATGAGTTACCGCAGGTATCACTAGGATGTGTAAGGAAGCACCATTGTGCTTTTCCTCAGTTCTGATTTTGGCAAGTGGAGGTGATGGGGAACTGCAATTAATGGAGAAAGAGTGACCCTAGACAGCTGTCACAATCCTGACAAAATCCAGAAGTGCTGCTGTAACACTGATACCTGCATGGAGTGGGGTCTGATAGCCTGTATAGGCTGGGAAGTGTTCTTGTTGCATATGTAGTGAGTTATTCTCAGACATCAAAGCAGGCAGTGCTTTCATTAAGTGGAGCTTTGGATGAGTTGAGCAGAAAATAGCTGGCCTTGTGAAATTCCTCCCAGCATTGGTTTCCTCTTTGCTCCTTTGCTAGGGATGAAAACACTAATGGCAAAGTAGCAGGATCAACCTGAGATCCACCTGGAATTAGGGGACGTTTTTTTGAGTGTTTTCTTTATGTTTTATTTCTGAAATGCCAGCAGATATCTGTGCAATGTAATGCAGCATGGTATGAAAGAAATCTGAGCTGGTTTGAGAAAGCTAGAATGCCTGTGGGGATCAGCCTGACCCCTGGGGCTTTGATCAAGCTTTGATCCTTGAAGAGGCAGAACCAGGTTAGTGCATTCTTTGGATCTCTATAACATTTCTGGTTCCAGAACTGGCTACAGGGAACTTTACTTGGCTCTCTTCATAGCATGGCAGTGTGTTTCATAAATCAATCCCTATAGGTTATGTTTTAAATTCTTTTCGCTGTGGCCAAGAAGGATGCTTAGTCTCTCATCTGCCAGTATTGGAGGAGCTTGAGCTTTTGAGAAAAATATTTTAAGCTAAGAAAGTTAGACAAAGCAGTAGGATAGTCTGTAATAGGAAATATTGTTCCTTTTGGTTTATGCTTTCTGGTAGAGCAAAGCTCTCTTTTCCTACCAAAGTCCTAGTTATGCAGTTGCCTGTTCCCAGAGACATTACGCATCCTGAGTGGATTGCACTGCTCTTTGTAATGGTGAAGAATGTCATGCCAAATGCCGTACTGATCTCTTGAAGGTGTTAAAGAAGAATGGTCTATTCCTACTCCTCTGCATTCATTGAAGACTTCCTCTAAGGATGTCTTACTTTCCTAGGAAGGCAAAGGGATTGATGCAGGCTTTGGGGTGAAAATTTCAGCCTTCCCCGTGTAGTCTCTCTTGTTTCATCTGGACTGCATCAGCCTCACAGTGCAGCAACCAAACTGCTCATGCGAGAGCCGAGAGGACTCCTCGTCTGGAGCATTGCCTTCCCATTTCCTCTGAGATTACATGCAGGTGCTGAAGTGCGGTGGGGCAGAGTGCCGAAGGACCCTCTCTGCCCCTTTGCAGCTGGGCAGGACTTCTCCACTCAGCCGGGGTTGGTGGTAGGAGGAGGGGCAGCTCTGGCATGGTAGACATTTCATGTAGTCAGAGTCTAAGCCTTGACTAGGAGGAACTGGAGTGCGTAAGAGCGTGTACCCAGCAAGGAACTAAGGGTCTGGGGGCTCCTCTGCTGTGGTATCTAAATAAGTTGTGGTGAAGGTAACCATGTTTTCTTTGAATTTTCTGAGTTAATGTTTCTTCCTTTCACCACAGAATAGATCCTCCTGCTTCTTCTTTTCCTTGTGGCTAAAGGTTCTGACTGAAGAAACTCTACTAAGTTGCTAGCAGTAATATACCTAAATCATAAATTCAAGTGCTGGATTTGTAGTTCAGGTTGGTTTTTTTTTTCCATTTTCATCATAATTAAAGATGTCCCAGTGTCTGATAGCACTGTTAGTTTTACATTTCTCTGTAGCCATCCTGGCAGTGTTGCAGTGTACCTGACACTGTAACGAGGGAGCAAGACTGGAAAATAGAAGTGACTTTTTCCATGAAAATTTTAAAAGGCAGAATATGCAAATAGGGCAGTACACAGACATCAGACATGGTAATTACATAAAATCTAAGGCTTTCTGGACCTTCAATCTGATAAATTGTTCTAGAGGAAGGCCAGGGGGAAGCTGGTGTATTTCTATTGTGAAGGAAATCAGATCCAGAGATGGGATAGGAGGAGGTACAGAAGCACATCTGAGACAAGGAGCAGAAAAGGTTTTTAATTGATGTCAGGGAAGGAGTGACAATGCTTAAGAGTCAGTGAATGGATAAACGGGGAGAAGCACTGCCTGAAAGTGGAAAGGGAAAAGGATCCATTAATATATTTTAGAGACACCCATATGGCCAGAAGGAGGTAGGATAAGAAAGGTAATGACAAACAGCTGTGTTTTGCATGTACTGGAGAGTCTCAGGGATGAGGTTCCAGTGTTCAGGCATGGAGATGAAAGTGGCTGGGTGGGAAATTTGGTTGTGTAGGCAAAGAGTGGAAAATGGGATCTCAGTCTCCAATCACTAGGGGAGGGAGAGAATTGAAATATTTCCTAGGCTCTATTAGGGAGCCAGGCATTCAGATTAGATTTACTTGGAGCAGTACTTAGATGGTACAGATGGAGGTGCTTTAGAAGAGCCTAAGGTGGTCCTTAGAGAACGGATGTGCATGAGAGAATTTATGAAATCTTCACATTTTTCTAGCAATGCTTTATTAAAATCTCCATTCTGAAAAATGTTGATTGGCACTAACAGCTTGATGGAAGTGGCGAGGTTTGCATATGGGCAGAATATGGCAGAAATTATTGCAGGGGTCAGGCACCATCTGGCCGTGATGGGACAAAGCTGTGAAAGCTTAGATAATTTCTGTCTGCAATTTGACTGCTAGGAGACAGATTTCCAAATGGTTCATAAGTGTGCCCAGTTGCTGTATGTATGTCTCGGATGCTATCTGTAAGCCAGGTCTTTTTCAGGCCTATTTGCATGTAATGATGATACGATTTCTGTTTGGCGATGAGTTTTTCTGGCTGGACTGTCACACTGGGGAGGAGGCTGAAAGGGCAGATAGGAGGCCTAAAACATGGATGCAGAGAAAACCAGCCCAAGTAGGGAGAGGGCAGCCAGAGGAAGTTGCAGTTGTCAGAGCCTCTCCCTAACAGGGAGACTAGATAGCCCAAAAGCATTTGGGTGCCAAAGACCCCCTTCCAGAGCAGTGATTTAACAGAGCCCCAAGAATGCATAAGAGAAGATGGCGAGTCAGGACACGACAGTGTGAGGAATTTCACTGATGCACTGTGGAGGAAGAAGTTACCACATGAATGGCATTAATTGCCCACACATGTTGGTCCAACACTGCTGTTCCAGCTGCTCTGTTGTCTTTGGACCAGTCTGTTTCCTATCTGCATTACTTACTGAATTTAATATTTGAAAAAGAAAGGGAGAGGCTAGTGGTACTGTGTAGAAGCAGACTAAGCACAGCCAAAGGCTGAATCTGAGTCTTCTCCTCAAAATATATCTTGTTCTTAATCTTGAGAGAATCCAGAATACCCCTGATGATGCCGATTCCTAAACTTCCAGATCCAGAGGCCTGTAAAGTTTTCAATCACTCCTATTACTTAAATTTCCAATTGCATTACTGCTGCAGTGGTGGATCAGCCTACTGTTGCAGCTCTAGGCTGTGTGTGTTGAGTGTCAAGAATGTCTGCATTTTCTCTGTGCATTTGCAGAGCATCCAGCACAAGACATTTGTCATGTTTTTGTGTACCCCTGTTGTAGAAGCATAACAACACAGCGGCTTGGGAGACATGACAGGGAAAATGGCCAACATTTTGAGCAGCTCCTGCTGAATTTGATGAGGGGAATAAGAAAAAAACATACTTATGGAAAGATTTAATTTGGAGGTGGGAATGGAGATGCTTGGAAACTGAGAGCAATGTGATACAAGGCGAGATGCTGAAAGAATCCTGAATAGACCGATAGATGAGGAGGGCAAAGATGATTGTGTTTCCTCATCAAGTAATACTTGTAAGCTTAGTTCCTGGGCTGGTTTACATTTGTTACTTCTATATTAGCTCAGAGTCGGAAGAGGTATGTGGTCATTTATTTGGGCAGTAGAACATTTCCCAAGCTGCCTGCTGGCTGTCAACACTTACTGGATGCTTGGGCACGAATCCTGCAGACTTTGTGGTACACAGTGGAGAATACCTTGTGCTTTCTGGTATGAGCATGGGGTTTGACATGAAGCCAAGGTGAGCAAGAGGCTCTCTGAACTGAGTGTCTGAAAGCTGAAGTACCTTGCCCATCTATCTCTGGGCTTTTGGACAGCACTGAAAAAAAGCAATGTTTTGAGAAGGATTGTTTTTAAACAAATGTTTTTATCTTACTAGAGGAACTTCTGTTGCCCTGCCAGACCTCTGCTGTGGTGCCAGGAAAGGAGTGGCATTGTTCCGCCCTTGTTTTGCTTGCCTATGTGTTTATGTGTGCACAACATCCTGTAAACATAAAAGAATGGATCACACCAGCCTCTTTTCTCAGGAACTAGTGCTCAGTATGGCTGGAGTGAAATTTACCCTACACATGAGTGTAGGAGAACATCTGTAACACCACTTATGTCAAACTAGGCGTCAATCAGTCTTCTGGTGTTGTGGTCCCAACACTAACATTTAGCAGAATGATGGATGTCAGCCTCTCTGGAGAAGGCACTTGATTCAATTGATTTTGCTAGTGGCTTTTTTAGGGAATTGTTTAACAAGGATGGGAGAAAAGAGGAATATTTTTCCTGTGAACCAAATGCAAGGCAGTCATTCCAACACGGAAAGTCTGTGCTCATACTGTAAGCCAGGGAGCAAAGAAGAAAGAGGATGCAGATTTCTATACATTGCCTATGAGTCGTGGGATATGAAAGGTGAGAGGTGAGCTTTTGTGATGCTGATGAAGCATGCAGACAGGAAAGTGTCCTGTGGTACAGTAATGCAATGTCAACATTTTACAATTAATTCACCTGAAGGAGTTTAGGCATAGAGGAACAAACTGCCTAGCAGTCCCTGTAGTCTCTGAGCTTGGCCCTATTTAATACTCTTTTGAGTGAATTCCCTTAACTTTCCCCACTTCCTAAACACCCAGAAAGTAGAATATCCCACACTGAGAGCATCCAGGAGAAGCTCAGATCAGAATGTCCCAGTCAGATTGTTATGACAAATTGATAATATTGATTTGTAGAGTGTATTTGTGTAATGTCTATAATGTTCTTTTTCTAAATTGTGATTCTTGTGAATGGCAGGGATCTCACACAGAAAATCCAATGGTGCAGAGTTTGATGCACTGTGACCCTATACTTAGTAAATACATGTACTACAAATATAATTCATAGTTACGAATAATATTAGCTCATAGGACCCTTTGTCCGAAGAGTTCAGTACATGGCTTTTTCAAAGAAGCCTCAGAGATTTTGGCTTCTTTCAAACTGTCAGCTAAAATATGGCACCAAAGGGAGTATAGGTCATTATCCTCTTCCTTCAAATGCTGTAACTGAGGCACAGATGTGTCATGACTTGGTCAACATCATACAGCCTGCCACTGGTAGAGCAATAGGTAAGAGGGGCATCCTCCCTAACACTTCATCTCTTTTTGTTGCTCTTCCTCCTGGCAGGGAGAACCTACATTTTTGTACAGTGTAAGAGTCACAACTGATAGACATCCTTAATGGATAATACTACATGCTCCTGCAATTACCGCAACCTTGTTTCTCTGGGGAACTTTCTTCTTTACTAGTAACAGTTACCAAGTTGTTCTTGTTTTATCCTTGATTTCTTTTTCCTGTCAAGTTGACAAGGGGGGGAGTGTAAAAAACAAACTTCAGAAGATTGCACAGGGCATATATAGGTTGCATCAAAAGTGTACCTTAACTTGCCTCCCTACTTTCTCTTAAGAGTCAGCTCAGGTGAGGAAATGAAGGAAAAATCCAGAACAGCCCTACTCCCAAGCAATCTCAGTAGCTGAGTTTGAGACTTGGGGACTGTTCAAATGAAGATCAGTCCTGAACAAACAGTTGGTGTTGCAGCTCATTTTTGAGTGTGAGCAAGGTCTGATGGATGATTCTCTGATTTGTGCTGTTTTTGTTGGATTTCAGTCCGAGATACTAGGAATTGCATCATAAGTACTGGGTATCTTAGGAGACTTCTTCCATGTCTGACCAGAATGGGAAATGATCTTCCAGCTATGGATCCAGTTAAAACTTAAACTTCTACTGGATTTGGGGAGACTCTTTAATGAAGTACATGTTGCTCTGCACGTTCCAGAGGTTAATATTTTACTTTCTCATTTTTAGTAAGGATTAATGGCCTGGCCCACAGGAACTAAAATGAGTAGTCTTGCCAGGTGTATTAGTGTGCTGCCAGTGCTGCAGCTTTGCTTTAGCTAGGGAGTTACTCAAAGCCTCTTTTCCTTACGTAGCTTAGCTCTTGACGACCCTAAAGAAGAAAGGTTTCTGCTAGCATTATTGCCTTGCCGCATGCATGGCACAGAAAAGAATTTTGTCAGCTTGGCTTATTTGCATCCATAGCAAGAGTTTTGCTGGAATAATGATATTGGGTGAGGGTTTATGGCAAAATCACATAAGCTAATCTCAATTATTGATCAATCTTTCATCAAATGTTTCTGGCCACATAGAAAGTGGAAGAGTAATGTACCCATGACATGTCTGTAGAAAGTTTACTCATGACCTGCCCATATATCCATGGAAAGTATTCCTGTTGAGCAGGAAAACAATTTGAAACTGCCTTATGAAATTAGTCTTTAGCAAAGGAATTTAACTATGAAAATGAAGTGCTAGAATTACTTTTCAATTTGTAAAACATGGGAGATTGAAAGACAGGATCTGAAGTTTCAGCTGATTTTGGTAAAGAAGGTGGAAGAGATGTTATTTTATCATCTGTGTACTGAAGCAATCACTAGGCTCCTAAAATTTTTTCTTTAATGAAATTCATATAGCAAAGCTCTAGAATCCTAGAACCATAATGAACCTAGAAGTACGAACTGGTAGGTTTTTTCACGTAGCTCTGTCCACCAATTAAACAAATACAGGTTTTAGTTAAGATCACATTTATTACAATATAGTATCTTCTTCTTTGGAAGTCTTATCAGTAGGCAGACAGCAGCTTGCAGGCATTGTAGGTCAGCCCCAGTGTACGCAGTATTTGGGGGGATTAATTTAAAGGATAATTCACATACCAACAGTTCAGTGGTATTGAAATCCTGAAGTTACTGTACTCTTAGAAAGTTTACAAAAGTAATTAATGGCCAAAGTCTGATTAATGAAGTATATATGTAGACAGAGCATGCATTTTAAAGCAGGCATTGGTGAGCAAATATATATACTGAAACTTTCTACGCATAAGGTGTAAGAGGTATCTTTTTGCAGGGCTGTTTGAACTATGTGGTGCCACCATGCTTATAAGCTAAAGAGAATCTATGGAGATAGAACAAAGTGCTGTCTAACCCAGTCTAACTCTTTTCAGCTGCTGCTGGAACCAGTACCTAGGGAGGAAACCAGTAGCAGAGGCTGGTGTCACCACTGGGCAGGATAGCCAGCAGGCTGCGCCGAATCCCAACTGAGCTATCCATGTGGGACCCTTGGTCCTGGTGCTGTGGCCATCTGCGCTCGCTTTGCAATGGGACCATCAGGAGCGGGCTTTACTTTCCTGCATAATGAACCTGACTCCTGCTGAGCTTCTGTACCTGCAAGGGATGCACCATGTGCTGCTGTTCAGAAAATGAAAATGTTTACAGGTGTAGAACTATATTCATAGAGGCGAATTCAGAAAATGTAATTGGGATTGGAGCAACATAGCCTGTGCTTTGGGCGTGTAATAAAGATAATTGGTAACCCAGGTTCTAAAGAATGCAAATATTAAAGCAACAGTCCTTGCACACATATGGTGACCTAATTAATCTCCATTCAAGAATAAGCAGACTAAGACAGGGTAGAGAGTATTGATGGACAAAGATAGGCGAGTCCAAAGTCACCAGCACATGAATGGTGATACTCACAGAGGCTACTGTGGCAAGGATTTCTGGCTGTCTTTTCTTGTTCTGTTAGCCAAATGTGGTCCCATCCTAATGGATGCTGTGATCTTAACTTTGGCTGTCCAAAGCCTGATGTTCTCAGCTTACAATGAAAGTAAATAAGCTTCTTTGTCTTTGCTTGGCTTTATGGCTCACTGAGCTTAGTAAACTCTTGGTTTGGAAGTTTGGTAGGCAGAGAATTAATAACATGGGACATGAAGAGCTTTAATGAATTCTCCAGTGTTATGATATGCCTTCTGACTCTTGTAATAGTGATGAGAGAAGCACCTTTCCTGCTGTATTTGAGTACCTGCTACAAGCTCAAGAGTTAAAAGGATGCTGCTCCCTACGTAACTGCGTCCACCAACATGCTTTCTTCTAATGAAACCAATTACGCTTCTTTTGATAATATCTGCTGCCTTTACCAGCAGGAACAGGCACCACTGGGTTTGAAGCTAGAACTTCTTCTATCTTAAACCCATTTCAGTCTGACTTTGCGTACTGTTAGTGAGTCCTCAGCTTTCTCAGTAATTATTTTTTCTCCCATTTGTCTTTTAATTTTATTGCAATCTTCAAGTATGGAGATGCCCAGCGGTGAATATTACACTCTAGCTGTGCTTTCAGGTAGGTTGTGGTCATTCAATTAGGGTGTGCAAGGGCTGGATCTAGATTTGTAGAGCTTTAATTAGAGGAGTTATTTTGGCTGTAGTAGCTTACACTTGACAAGTGTCATCTCTTTGGGAGCAGCAGTCACTATATAAATCTTCTTGCCTGACCCTGAAGGCTAGACTACTGCTGTGAAATACGCATGTGCGTGCGTGTGTATCGTGAGCGATGGGGAAAGACTGAGCTGCTGCTACCCACCACAAAGAGCCAGGCTGCTGCAGCTGCCAACAAGGGACGCAAGAAAGGACGATGAGGTTTGAATGTTGAGCGGGTGGGCTGGGTGACTCCTCCCAGGTCCACCCCTCCCCTGGAGCAGTCAGCCAGCTCACTGTGAGCGTGAGTAGGACAGCAGGAGGCAGGCAATGAAGGGGCAGCATTTGTTACTTGAACTGCACAGAAAAGGCAACAGGCTCGATATGATACAACCAGATTTTGTTTTGTCTCTGATTTTCTTTCTGTTCTAATTCTTTGTCCTTGCTGCTCTCTGGCTTTGGTCTACTCCTGTTGATGATGTTTGTTGCACCAAATATCTGTGCTTTGGGATTGTTTTTTCTCCATCCTTCAAACTGCACAGGCAGAATTCATTTAGTTGAGACTTAACAGTGGATGTATCTAGATTCCTAAGCAATTCAATGGGAATAATGTAGGTATACAGAAAGATGCAATTTAAGCTTATTTTTTTTCCTTATTACCAGGTTTTGTACTCTTTGAGCTACAGTTCCTTAAGTGGAGGTTTTAGAAATGGTAATATCAGAGATCAAAGATGAATTAGGGTCTGTCCCCTGCCCCTGTTCCTTGTCACTATCTAGACATAGGTGTAGCAGCACAGTGAGGTGAATGGTGTTTATTTCAACAGGTCTTAGGGGAACAGCAGGAGTATTGCTGTACTGCATACTGTGCATACTGGTGACTTCACATCGCCAGAAGGGGGAAAACTCAAAGGCTCTGACTTCCTAAGCATAAATCTTAGCACTTGAGCACTTAACACTTCGGGGAGAGCATGACTTATCTGTGAGCTGCATGGGGCTGATGACAGACAACTGAACAGTAACAACTGCATCCAGGAAAGCAGTGATGCATAGCGTGCAAGTCACCAGGCTCCTCTGGCCAGAGTGGAAATGACTGAGAGGTGATGTCAGCAAAGCTTTCTTACTGTATCAGTGTTAGCAAGCAAAGGGAACACAGAGGTTTGGGAATGGTGGCAGAGATGAAAAATGGCATTTAGAAATGGGGCTTGAGAATGGCATAATCATTCCTGTTAAATCTGTGCCTTTCTTTCGGATTATTAGCCATTTTAAGTGGAATGGGTTTTGCGTCTAGAACAAGTCTCTGAACAGATGATTAATGGTTTTATCTGTAATAACTTTACATTTTATAGAACCCTGCTAGGAGTCTGCATCTGGTGAGCCAAGCTATTTAAAGCTGTGTTAATTCTGTTAATTGCTCTACGTTTATTTGGATTGCTGGCACCTGCGGGCTTTAGGATAATGTGTGTGTGGGTATATTCTCTCCCTCTTTCTAGCTGAGAAAAATGGAGAGGACCATTTCCTCAGCTAGGAACAGCAACCTTGGCAGAACATCCTGGCTAGATTGGTTGTCCTTGAGATTTCCCTCTTTTACTACAGCTGAATGCAATGAGATGCCAGCCAGAGGCAAGATGTTCCCTTGATTGGGGCAGGAGGTAGGCAGAAAATCTGGTTTTGCATGCATTTGCTGTCATCAGGCAGTAGCAGCAACAGGGAATGAAGCCAGTGTTTTTTAGAAGGCTGATCAGGTCCATCCCATTCTGATCCTGCTTCTCAGCTGCCTTCCAGTGTTCATTTTCCAGTTTGGTTTTGGTTGTGAAGTGTTCCAGTAGGTTTCAAGCCCTAAACAGATGTCAAGATAAGTAGCATGCTGATGCTTTCTGAACTTCTGTCAAAGAAAAGAACCAGCAGTGGAATTCAGAACATTTGAGGTGACTGAAGCATTGCTGTGAAATGCTAGGAGGGCAGCACAGTTGTTTTCATGTTTGCAGCTGGATTGGACAAACCACTGGAATAATCTGGACCAGGCTCTGATGACAAACTTTTTCCCAGTCTTTTTGCTTTTGTGCCTCTGGGAAGATTCTCACATAGGCAGCAAAATGGGGAAGCAAAGGGTTTCTTTCACTCGCATTGTTAACTGCTGACTTAAAAGTGCAGCAGATCCTGAAAGGCTCGGTACTTGGAGGCTTTTTAGCTAATATGAGCTCAATATGGCTGTAATCTGAGTGGGCGTAAAGAACTGTAAAGAAAACCATCTGTAGCACAGGGGAAAGCTTTCTCAAGAGTTTGACAAACCATGATCCTTGTACTTGTCACTCCTAAAGTACAAGACTGCTGTGCTTGTTGTCTGTCTCAAGTAGAAGCTGTTACTGGGGATGTCCAGTACATTTATTCTATCCAGGTAATGGTTAAACAATGAATTGCAATATTAAAATTGGTTACAAAGCAAAGCTCAAGAAAAGTATATGCTGTTCTGTTTAAGAATGGGTTGTTCCTCTGCAGCTTCAGTGTTCAGCAAACCAAGCAAGCTGTCAGCTGAGCAATTTCCTCCATTTCCCTGGTTTGTATTCCAGGGCTGATTTGTCCTGAAGTTCCCTTCATCTGAGATAACAAGAACACTGAATGCTTTCATTCTCCTTTACCCGAGCTTGGTGTGCCTGCTTCTCTCTCCTTCTCTGAACTTGCTTACTATTATTCATGACTGCGCACTAGGACATCACACAGAAATGCAGCATTGTCACTTCCTCTCTTCTTCTCCATTCTTTTCTTAATATGTATTTCTAGTATGTTGTCTTAATTAGCATATGCTTAGCTCTTCTGGCTTCAGGCTAGTTTTCCTGTTTACAACCTCTGTGACACATTTTGTTAGAACTTCGCAAGTCATATATCACAGGAGAAATTAATTATGCATGTAACTTATTAACCTAATAACTTTCATCTCATTGTGAGCTTCACATGAAGTCTATATGTTACACATTAATAATTCAAATGATAGCTTTGGCATTGAGTGTGTTTTCTAAATCACTTCTATCCCTTCATAGGAGTTTTGGGTGTGTTTGGAAACCACAGCTTGTTTTTCAAAACTTGATTCTAGCTCTGTTTCTCCATTCCTCCTGGAGGCTGGATTTGCCAGTGCGTCCAAGAGAGGAGGGCAAATAAGTGTGGTGTCCCCTTTTGTTTTGCAACTGGAGCTTATAGGAAAGACTTGGTTTCTAAGAGAACACCTTTTGATAAGAATCATAGAATGGTTTGGATTGGAAGGGACCTTTAAAGGTCATCTAGTCCAACCCCCCTGCAACGAGCAGGAACATCTTCAACTGGATCAGATTGCTCAGAACCCCACCCAACCTGGCCTTGAATGGCCCAGGGATAGGGCATTTACAACCTCTCTGGGCAACCCATTCCAGTGTTTCACTACCCTCATTATAAAAAATTTCTTCCTTATATCTAGTGTGAACCTACCCTCTTTTAGTCTAAAACCTTTGTCCTATCTCAACAGCCAGCTAAAAAGTTTGTTCCTATCTGTCTTGCAAGCCCCCTTTAAGTACTGAAAGGCCCCAATAAGGTCTTTCCAGAGCCTTCTCTTCTCCAGGCTGAACAACCCCAACTCTCTCAGACTGTCCTCATAGGAGAGGTGTTCCAGCCCTCTGATTATTTTTGTGTCCCTCATTTGGACCTGCTTCAATAGTTCCATGTTTTTTTTGTTTTTTTTTCCTGTGCTGGGGGCTCCAGAGCTGGACGCAGTATGCCAGGTGGGGTCTCACCAGAGCGGAGAAGGGGGGCAGAATCCCCTCCCTTGACCTTCTCGCCACACTTCTTTTGATGGAGCCCAGGATACAGTTGGCCTTCTGGGCTGTGAGTGCATGTAGTCGGTTCACGTCCAGCTTTTCATCCACCAGTACCCCCAAGTCCTTCTCCTTCTCAGCTTTTCTCAATCCCTTCATCCCCCAGCCTGTATCAATATTGGGTGTTGCAGGACCTTGCACTTGGCCTTGTTGAACCTCATGAGGTTCACATGGGCCCACTTCTTGAGCTTGTCTAGGTCCCTCTGGGTGGCATCCTGACCCTCAGGCATGTCAACTGCACCACTGATTTTGGTGTCATCTGCAAACTTGCTGAGGGTGCACTCGATCTTGCTATGTCATTGATGAAGATACTGAACATACTGGTCCCAATAAAGACTTGTGAGGGACACCACTTGTCACTGATTTCCATCTGTACATTGAACTGTTGACTACTACCCTCTGGATGTGACCATCCAAGCAATTCCTCATCCACTGAACAGTCCACCTCTCAAACCCGTATCTCTCCAATTTAGAGAGAAGGACATTGTGTGGGACTGTCTTATAGGCCTATGTCTGAAAACTGCCCAAGCAGATCTAACAGAGCAGCTGTATAGCAGTACTCCCCTAACACCATTTCACAGACTCCACTTATTTGGAGTGCAGCAGATGAACTTTGATGATGGTACCAAGGGTTTATGAGTAGTAGTGGCATTGTACTTTAACTGTGGCAACCAGGAGCTTCCCTGGATTTATTGAGGCCTCAGTGAGTGCGTGGACAAGAGAGTTTTGGTAAATGTAGCCTACCATTCAAAAGTCTTTTGATGAGGTGTCTCACCAAAAGGGTCTTCAAAAATTAAAAAAGCACAGAAGAACAGCTGGTTGGAAGGTAAAAACCAGAATGTAGGACTAAACAGGCAGTTTTCCCATGGGAAGGTTCCAGTGGAGAAGACCTCTGGGATGCATACTGAGGTCTGAAGATTCATTAGTGGGATTATAAATGGAAAGGGATGTGGATGGAGAAGGCATACATTTTGCTGAGAATATGACAGTATTCAGGTGAGGACTGTCTGCAGAGGATGTCCTAGTAATGCTGAATGACTGGACAAAGAAATGGCAGATTAAATGTATGTAAATACAAAATGAAGTATATATATTGGGAGGAAGGGAAAATAATCCCAACTTCCCATATGTGATGATGGGCTTTGAGTTGATTCTGATGTTTTAGTAAAGAATTTTTTGAAAATATTTGCTCAGTGGTTGATATCAGTCAAATAAGCACATCTAATGTTAGAAATTTTTAGGAAGGGAATAGAGAATAATAAAGAAAATATGATGATGTCATTAAATAAAACCACACTGGACACTGTCATTCTGTTCTTCTAATCTCAGGGGAGAAGAGCAACAAAAATCATCAAAGGTTGTGAGAGAGACTTCTGTACAAGGAATGGCCAAACAGACTATGGCTCTTCGTAACAGAATTGATGGAGAAAGGATATGATAGTGGGACATAAAATCACGCGTCACGCAAGAAAAATCCTTAGTGGCATATAGAATACAAAGACATCATCTTCTGCATGCAGAGTCTCCCAGCCCGAAATAAGTGGAGTCTGTAAAATGGTTTTAGGGGAGTCTTGCTACACAGCTGCTCTGTTAGAATTGCCTGGGTATTTGAGGAGGCAATTTTCAGATGTAGGATGCTGATCCGGTGTAATATGGAGGATTTTATGTTTAAGTATTTCCTGGTGCAGCTACACCGTTTCTAGACTCCCTGTAGTATTTTCAAGTAGATATTCAAGTTGCTTTGCCTTCTGTTAACTACAGTGTGCCGCAACCCGTCAGAGGCCATGCATGTTACACATAACCCCTTTTGCATAGCAAGGTAATGCTCCTGAAGGCTTGCACAAGGCTGAGGGGGAAGGCAACTGAACGGAGGAACCAGAGAGTAAATTTGACATAAGGTCTGACATACAGGTTTGTGCAAAATTAGGAAGTAACATGTAGATGTGGAAGTGAGATATGTGTGTAGGAGGCGCTGGAGGAACAGGGAGAAAAGGGTTAGAGAAGGCTGGAGTGCCATGCTTTGATCAGAGGTCTAATGATATCCATTTGAATGAAAACAAGGGTTCATGTGTGTGTCAGGCAGCCTACGTCTGAGGAAGTTGCTTTAAGTGAAAAGAACAGTAAGGAGGGCTAGATGAATCCTGGATATTTGCAGAGAAATGCAAGATACGTTTGCTTCTTTCACCATCTGTAATTATTAATGTCCCCAAAAGAATTGATCCAAAGTGGGGATGTTAAAACGCAGAGCTGTAAAACTGCCTCTGAGCTTCATTGCAAAGGCATTTGCCTTTCAGTACTGAGTAATCTTTCCATGTGTGGATTAGGAATTCTGTAAAGGCTTGGAGGGAGCATTTTCAGTAGGGAAATCTCTCCAGATCAGTATGGGCTGTGGTAGCAGCAGGCAGCTCCCAGGCTTTAACTTGGGCTTGGGAATCTTTCCATCCAGGACTAATGGTCACGTTGTGATTCTGTGTATTTCTTTCCCTGTGGCTGTAACTGTGGAAGTAACTGTTAAGAAGGTTTATTACTGCCCAACTGGGCCCTTTTTTTGAGCACTGAATCTATGTGGGGTTGTCTTTTACAAGAGAATTAAAAACCAAGAAGCATGTTTTTTTGGTTTTGGTTTTTTTTTTTATTGCCTCAAAAAGGTGGACCGGTGCTGTGTAAAAAAGGGATGAAAAGAGCCTACCCTACTGAGAAAAACTCCAAGGAATCATAGATATTAGAAAGAGTAAACACCCATCAGGTCACCTTGTCCATCATCTCCTGCCAGGAGTGCCATTGTTTTCTTCAGTGTATTAACTCAGAAAGGTTTCTACAAAGAGCCGTTCACCATGGGACTGTGCTTGTCACTTCCTGTGTTCCGTTTGCTGTGGCTAAAGATGTCTTAAGGACAAAGAAGACTTCTCCTTGCACCTGGGTTTCTTTGCATTTTGGGTACTGGAGACTTAACAATAAAAATAAATAAAAAGCAACTAAAATGCCAAGAATTATTCTTTGGAAAATGAGATGTATTAGTGCTATTTAGTTAATTATCGACTTCCTCAACTAAGATATAGTGTGGAAAAACTGTCAAAAGTTATCCAACAGACAAGTGGCGGGATCAGGAATAGAAACCAGGAACCGTAGCTCCTGATCTGTTGCTCAACTCAGAAAACAAAAGCCTGATACTCAAAGTGAACCTGCAGTCATCTGTCCTATTGCTAATTGAGTGATGTCTGGCATGTAAGGGTTTCAAACTGTCAGACACTTTTAAGACCCAAAGAACCACCCTACCTAGCTAGTGCAGCCTTCTGGTGATTATCTGATTATCCCCACTTATGCAGAGTTTCAGAGCGTTCGTAAGCAAGAAGCAACAAACCTCAATTTCCTCTGCTTCCCCCACATTAAATCTAATAATTTTGGGTCTTTTGGGGGCAGTTGTATTTTAACCAGCCTTGGTGTGAAGGCATTAAAAGACATTCTATTACTTTCCTTTGTAAGTTGTTGCGATGTTCAATTTCCCCCTACTTTAAAAATAAATTGGGCCTTATATCTGTTTGTAATTTGTCTGACAGTAGCTCCCAAATGTTGATTCTTGTGGTGCAGTTTTCTACTGGAACAAAGACGCTTCAGAAATCCTTATTTTTCCTTTTTTTTTCCTTATTCAGTACAGTCAAGTCCCTTCTTTATCTGTCTTCTGAAAAACTAAACAGGTGGAGTTCCTTGTCTTTTACTGTAATTCATTTATTCTCGTTCTGAAATCACATTGAAGTTGCTTGATGTATTCTTTGCAATCTTTTAGAGTCCTTTCTTTAAGAAAATGTAGACTTTAGCATTATATCTAACGTTTAAGTGCATATCGTATCAATGCTATGTATTGCTTTTCCTGGTCATCTGTCCTCAGACTGAGCTGGCCCTTTTGGCCATAGCATTTTACTGGAAGCTCATGCTCCTCCAATGTTTCCTAAGTTGTTTTCAAAGTTGGAGCTTTGTGGGGTGCAGCTCCCCCACAGCTTCCCCTTCCCGGTTTTGTAGTTCATAGCCTGTCCTCCAGGTTCATAAGCTTATATGTTTCAGTATTCAACTGTTTTAAAACTTGCTTGGATTTGAAAGGGCCTGGACTTCCAAGCTCTGTAAATCACTCGGTAGGACTGCTGTGTCTTTAAAGTTTAGTGCTCTGCCAAACTTGGTGTTAACTTCACATATAGCTTCAGTGCTTTTTATATTTACTTCAGGTAAACGATAAAATTTTTAATACTTTTGCATCAAATATGGATCCTTGTGGTGCATTAGAAATGCTTCTTTTCAGTAATGAGACCCAGCTGACAACTACTTTTTGAGATTTGTCAGCTGAGGACTATCTACCTATCTAACATTATGTCCTGTTTTGGTTTTGTATGCTGTTAATTTAAGCAGAGCTGTCTTCTGGTGTTCAGTCAAATGCCTTAAAAAGTGTTTCATCTGTGCCTTTAACCATTGTCATTCAAATGGTATCAGGTTTATTTGACAGAGACTCCTTTTACATGGGAAGGTCTAATGATATTAAGTATTGTATTCCCATCCTTTAATGTTTTTGTTATGTACTTTGGATAGAAGCTGTTGTGCTATTTCTTCCAGGGCTGATGTTCCCTGTAGGCTAAACCCTCCTACAGTTATACATCTTGTCCTGTTCGGCTTTTTAAAACATACACACAACATTATCATCCCTTTATTCTTTTGTTATCTTTCTGTTATTCCAAGATTAAAAATAAACCTCAGTGGATCAGAAATCTCCTCATTCAGCTCTTTTAAGACTTTGGAGCAAGTGATCCAGGTCTGTGAAATTAAAAATAAAGCATATTTATTCCTGGTAGCTGATCAAGATCCTCTTTTGTTCTCATGGATTGCAAAATACTTTGTCATCCTCTTGTGATATAAGCAGTTACATTCTTCATGTATTTATATCTGACAGATAAAAAATGTTTGTTGCATACTTCATAAATTTTATAAGCTGAACCTTTTAAACAAACCATTGCTTTCTTGGGGGTTTGATGGACTTCTGTATCAAGATATAACCTTTTTTTTTTTAACTACTGATGCATCCTATCATGATTTAAAGACTTCATTTGTTAATTAGATCACTAGGAAACATTGTACATTACTTCCAGACTGAATAGTTGTGATTTGGCTAGCCACCATTTACGATTATGCTTTTGTCTCCTAAATTACAAGCAGACCACCTTTGCCAGAGAACAACTCCCCATGCAGATGCCTGTAGCATGTAGATTTGGATCAGCTTGTAACTTACCTTTGGGTGAAATAGATAGGATTCGCTGGATAGCTCACCTAGCATAGTATAAGACTGAGACTTAAAATCACTGTAGTACTTTTCTGTGCTCTTTGAAGTTTTTTAACATCCTTTTAAAAGGCAAGATAACAGGCCACAATATTATTACATAGTTTTACTAATACTATATACATAGTCAGTGTCTTTTTCTCTGTACTTCCTTGATAGTTTCCTACTTAGACACTGAAGAATCACATTGGGCCTCTTAGCAACTGCTTTACAAAGGCATTTCATGTTCAATTGGTTATGCACCCAGACACACGCGCTCTTTTCATAGTCACTATTTGCAAGGCTTAGATACGGTTCCCATTGTGTGAAAGTTCTTACAGTCTTTGATCCTAAATCTATAATCTAGCACTGGGCTGAACTGAAATGAGAATGTGTCTGAGTATGTATTATTATATGCATGTCAAAGTGATAAGTAAACTGAATTTTAGATATCGTCTTGTCCTTTTCCAGAATTCACCTTACGTGTCAAGACTGCTTTCCAGTATCTGGAAGTCGCTCAGCGGTTACAGTTCAGCCATGCTAGGACTGAAACTTTGGGCAGTGGCCCCTTCCCTACTGTGCTGCCTCTGTCTCTCTGCACCTGGAAAGTTTTATTAATAACACTTCTTCCATAAAGTCAGAAGCAAGGCTTAAAGCAAAATATGCCTGTTTGCGTATTTCCTCTTATTGCCCTTAATTTTTTTCATGCAGGGGATCCTAGGACATTGGAATGAACCTCCAGTCCTAAGTTTTTGGGAAGTGGTATAGGATGATCCTTGTGCTTCTCAGTGTCAGAGAAATCCCTTCAACTGCCACTTGCTACCTCCTCGCTTCCCCAACCACACCAGTGTCTCCAATGTGTAATAATCAATAGTGATCGTAGTAACAGTAATAATAATGTAATTCTAACATTCCGTTACTGTCATAGACTTCATGTTCAGCCTGGGAAAATGCAGCTTGTTTTTAGAAGGCAGTGGCTATGCTTCTTATACCTCTTACAGGAACATGTAGGCAAACTTTGCAGGGTGCAATTAACACAAGGGGGTTTATTCTCTTGCTTCAAGCTAATTTAAGTGTTTCTGGGGTATAATACTTCTACACAAGCAAGGAAGAGTGTGGCAAGAAGCTGATGATATGCATTTAAGAGGCATCTTAGCCTAGGTACAGGACAAAACTAGTTGGTAGCACAGTGCAGAAACAGCAGTTCGGGACTTTCGGCTTCTCTGTAGCTTTGTGAAGGACTAACGGGACTAGAACAGTATCTGCAACCCTTCTTTCTTTTTGGAAGCTCTTAGGCAATAATTCTTACCCTTAGTAATACCTGTTGATAGACCTGCACGCAAATGATGGGTTTACAGTGAGAGCTGCCAGGCTGGATTAATGGTTGGACTCTGATCTTAAAGGTCCAACCTAAATGATTCTATAATTGATTCTATGCTGGGATGCATCACGGGCTGAACATACATTCTCTAGCAACGTGCTTTTCAACATCTGCTTCTTTATATTCTGCACACTGGGCTTTGAATGTGGTTGCTGTGTTTTGTTTTTTTTTTTCCTTGTTTCCCTTTTTAAAGTAGTAGAAGAGTCAGAGCTGTCACTGAGTTATTTAGGCTTGGAACAGGACTGCAGGCCAAGAATGTGCCCAACCCAGGATAGCTTATGTTAGAAATACTCCATTTAGAGGCTACTGTTGTCATTTGCTTTGTTCCTCCCTTGTCTGTGTTCCTTTCAGGTCTGACCATGCTGAGGTGACAGAAAAAGAAATGTGTGAAGGAGCATGGGTAGCTCCTGCTAAGTCCCATTCAGCACGCAGTCCAATGTCACATATGGCAAAGTTAGTTGCATCTTCAGAACTGAAATCTGACTTCTAGGTATGCTGGAGAGTGTAGATGTGCAAAGGTTGAATTTGCAGTCACAAGGATTCTGGTGTAATCTCACCTCCACCAGTCTTTTCGCTAGGAAATGGTAACTCCATCCTCGTGTAGAGTGTTTCATAAAAAAAAGATACACTTGCTTTCTGAGCTACCTTCAGGATAAAAGCAGGGTAGCAGTTACCGGAATGACTAGCGGTTTGTTGGCAGCACACCTGCGTAAGAACATACGCACGTGGGCATCCACATGCAGTGTGCGTTCTTGTAATGCTAATCATAAGCACTCTTACATTTACTGTCCTGCAAAAAGATGTGCATTGCATGAGAATCACAGGTGGAGAGATGAGTACATGTGTACACATGTATGTACATACAGTAGCGTGCATACAGTACTGTTCACAGATGTGTATAAACCCATATATATGCCCTTAGCAGGTACCAGTGCAGAGATCTACAGTTCAGATCTATATGTGAGTAGGTAAATATATGTGCATTCTTATGCATGTATGCACAATATATGGATATGTTTACGTAAATGCAAATATACATAGGCACATATTGGCAAACAAATATAGCGTGCAAGTCGATTACACGTCCAGACATCAGCAATCAGTCCTGTGCTGAGGAATACATTTGTGTCCTTGCTTTCAGGACTTTTTTAAAGTTTTGTGACTGTGTCAGCCATTGCCTCTTATTCCCCTCTTTTTTTTCTTTCAACAGCCATTATAAAAAAAAAGTCAAGCTTTCTTGGTATATTAGAAAAAGAATGGCTGATGGATTTCTATGTATTTTGTGATTTTTGTCAGTGCTTGCTCTATGCAAGGAGAATAAAACTGCCATAGAGGAGAAGCATTTGGTTCTTTAGGAGCCACACAGATGAAACAACCATTTCTATAATTCTGATCAATGTGGTCTGGGTAATAACAAGAGCAGAGCCCCTTTCTCAACCCCCTCCTCCAAAGAAGGTAGCTTCAGAAATGGAAGTTCACCATGTTGTGAGACTGTTTGCTGCTGCCACAGTGGCGTCTCTGTGCTCAGTAAAGGTAGGTAAAGGTTTTTGGGGCTTGGATGACAAAAGTGGATAGGCAGTCCAGTTAACCAGAAAGGATTAAAAGATTTAAATGGAGAGGTTTGGCCAAATAGTGGCTAAGGCAGTTTTTGTTTTCTGCCTGTTAGTGTTTGAACAGTGTAAGCTCTATAGCTCTGCTTAAGGTCTGCCTTATATCTTTCTGAAGCAGTAAGATAGTACTGAGTGAAACAGAAAATGTAACGTAATATTGTAATTTAGACTTGTGTCAAATAAGCTTTCTTAAATGTGAGGTCAGTCTCCCTTATATATAAAACCAAGGTTCACACAGAGGAGATGGGAACCCTGCACCTGGATGTGTTAAAGTGGCATTGTAGGAAAAGTAAACAAACAGGGAAAAAATTATTGCCATTTCATATGTACATCATTGAATTTCAAAGCTGAAAGAGGTCAGTAGATTATTTACACTGATCACTGTCACCAAAACATTTCCTCCAGCTATTCTTTAGGCACAGGGTAGTAATTAAGAAGAGACATTCCTTCTGACCATCTGTTGACTTGCTGTATGAATATTCGGTTCCCTCTCTTACTTCCTCTTTCTGTAAATTGGGGATAGTGGCCCTTAATGGGGGGGAGATAATACAATGGGCTAATGCTGAGACACTAATATTCACAGAGTTAATTAAAATGCTCTCTAGGAATTTCTTATGGAAAATGTTTCTACAGTGGAGAGATGTATTTTTTCCAGCTTTCTTTGGGGAAAAGCCTGCCACTCCCCCCCCCCCCCCGGCTTTTTTTTTTTCCCCTTTAAGAAAGGAAAAAATACATAGTGATAGGCCCACTCCAGAGACAAAACAGTATTGAGAGCTCTTGCATTTTGCAGAATCAGACCCAGCGTGCCAGGAACCAGCTCATCAGCTGCCTCTCTTGTCTGGTGCTAGGTGCTGACTCCAGCCCTGACCTCTCCTTACCGAAGAGCTCTCGCAGCTCCTGATTGCAGCACCCCACCTACTCTGAGAAGGAAGCGTAATCTGGTGCTGAATGGGGTGCTTAGGTCCTCATCTGTCTCCCATTTTGGCTTCTTATTTCAGTGCTTCCACTGGAAAATGTCACCCTTTTTTTGATTTTGTGTTTTTCTCCTTTCACTTGCTTTCCTTAATGCTCTCCCACTGTGGTGGCAGCATTCTGGCTGTGCTGCTTCTCCCTCCCCTCTTAACCCCCAGGAGCAGCTGGACTTAGGCTCCACGCACACAGCTTCCAGATCAATGCAAGGGATGGAGGTGAAATTTTACCAACACACCCAGTGCGCTCTGGCAGCGCTGCTGGGCTCCTTGCACTGTTTTAATACAATTCCTCAAGAAACCTGTAAAGGTCTGGGGGGCTAGTTTTGTCAGGGTTTCTCTGGAGGCCAGGTGAGGCCGTATGGGCAGGTGAAGGGGAGCTGCCCCATTCCCAGCCTCCCTTTAATGGTCACAGAGAGCGTTGATCTGTGCACTAAAGCTGTGACTGGTGCAGCTGGGTGGCTTCTGAATGAATAGATGGATTATAGACTTTTTGGCGTCATGGCAACTGGGATGCAGTCCCAAACAGAAGACAAATTTTTTTCTTAAAAAAAATTTTTTTTTTCCCCTTTTCCTTTTGTTAGTGCTGGAAGCTGTATCGCTGGAGGTCATGGCTGAGAGAGTTTTTAGATACATGTAGGAGAAAGATGTAAAAGAGCTTCTGGTTTTTTTTCTTGCATCAAAGTGGGGTTGTAAGATGAGAGTATTTTTCTCTTAATGTCTCTTGTAGGTAGGGAATTAATTAGATTCCCTGACACTTCAGCAAATATTCAAGCAAATATTTAGCTCATCACATCCCTGTTTTTGCACAACATAAGGCCAGTGCAGATAAATGTTTGGGGAATCCTACCTGTGGCGAGTTTGAACTTTGTTCCATGCCTTGGAATTTGAACAGAGCTGAGCAAAGAGAGATGCCCGTGTTGGCACGTTTTTGCACAGGGCAACAAGAGAGGTGTTATAAAAAATTTTTAGAAACCCATGGTATTTCAGTCTAGATGTGTGGAGACAGGTCCTCCTCCTTCACAGTCCATGTAGACCAATGTAGTGCAGCAGTACAGATGGCGTCAGCTGTGGGATGGTGTCATCCTGCCTATGGCACTTCATCAGCAGACCTGGAGTGTCTTCACTCCCTTGCAGGAGGACAGCCTAGCCAAGGGCATGCCTTTTTCTTTGGCTGCCTTTGCAGATGGAAGAAAGTGCCAGTGCCCGTGCCCCGGCAACCTTTGTGCTAAGGTTGAGGGAGACACACGATGGGATGCGGCACCCCCAGCTGCTGTCATCCGGCTACAAACAGTGACACCGTCCTGCTACAGTGATGCTGCTTTAAGTTTGTGGACTAAGCCTACGCAATGCTAAATCCACTAAATACTTCCTCTGTTCCTCTAATTGCATTGTTATGTGAGCAGTGCTCACTTTTAAGCATGTGCTCTCCCATATGCAATGGTAAATATTTTTGGTTTGGTTTTTTTGCTGGACAAGTGACAAAACCATAGAAAACGCCACTGCGGTTGGCAGAACTTGCCTAGCACATTGGAAGCCTAAGCAGTGAGACTAATGCTTGACTGGCATATGGAGACTGAACTACCTTCTTGTACCTGCCAGAGATATTCTTACAAAGCACGCTTAAGGCATATTGGCTAGGGAAGATAGGTAGTGGGGAAAAACTCTGTGTAAGTGAGCAATATCTATTCAGTATTTTCACAGAAGACTTTAAACATTGCTGTTCTCATTAAAACACATTTTATCACTGAAATGAAAAGCTGGGTGAAATGAAGAATTTCTGTCCCAAAGGAGGTTCCTCCAGCCCACATTTGTTTTCATTGCTGCTGGTAAGATTTATTTTTTTTAATGGAAACCCCTCAAAACTTCAGAATTGAATTAATATGTAACATTATGATATTCCCTGAATCAAATTGTTTCATATTAATTATTGAGCTGACCCCAAATAGACTGGAGCCAGTTTAACAAGAACTGTATTTTCCTATCCAGTGCAGTTCCATGTGGTAGCTGTCCTGTAGGGCCCTGGTGTCCCATTCTCCCATAGGGGCCAGAGTATTTAGTCAAGCTGCTCTGTGGCAAAACCAGTTGTGTGTCTCTTCTGATGTCGGGTGGGACACTGACATTGTATCATGTGAAAGTATTTCCCTAGAGAATGCAGACCAGAGGTAAAATGGGGACCACTGTTGAAAGTAAATGCAATGCCTGGAAAATACTGTCTTATATTATAGTAAGTTCTTACAAAAGCTTTTCCGTTAAGTTTGGTGAAAGTAAATGTGCCATTTGGGTTTGCAACGGCTTGAGGTGAAGTATTTCATTGCTAATTCTCTGCTAGGAAAATGGAATTTTGTGTTAGAAAGCCATCCCGATGGAAACATTCACCCAGCCATACTAAACAAATCTATTTTCTGAGATAGGTCTTTTGTACTTGCATAACCTTAGGTGGATTTGAAATACAAAGAAATCGCTAAGTGGAGTGTTATTTGCCAAGTCATTGTCTGATACAGTTTTCAGTGTCTTCTGTAATAAGGTTCAAGCCTTAAATGATCAGTGGGGCCACCCTAAAATAATTCCTCTCTGCCTTTCACATGAAGTCCTTAAGACACTTGACAGTAATCATTTCCTCACATACTCAATGAATGAACCAAGCTAGACCGATTTAGCTTGTGCTAGCTAGAGAAATCTGAGATTTCAGGATGCATTTGGGAGGAGCAGAGCAGTCTGTAACTGGTGAATGTCTATATAAGCTCAATACAGAACTGAATGTAATTGTAGCCAACTACTGCATGCTGGGAAATAAGCTTCTGTGATGTTGATTTCTTTTTTTCTCCTTTTTTTTTTAACTCTAAAAAAGCTGTCAAACCTTCATTAGCTAGGAAGTTCATTTGTAAACTTAAGCTTTTCAAATTTGTGAGATACCAGAATTGTGTTAATACAAGGTTCATTCTTCCTTTCTCTGCACTGAACACTAGGAAAGTCTTTAGTTACATAGTAATTTCCCCTTTCTCATGCCCCACCCTCCCCAACACAGAATTATATAAAATAAAACTGGAATGGACCACGAGAGGGTATTTAATCCTTTCCAACACCTATGTGAGTCTTGACAATTTGTTTAACCTGTAATTAAAGGTCTCCAGTGATGGTTGCTCCTCAGGCAATCTCCTCCAGTGCTTCGCTGTTCTTAAATTAAAAAAGCTTTTCCTAACATCAATTCTAACACTTCCTTGCTGTAATTTTTGCCCATTATTTCATGTCCTTTTCAGCATAGATACAAAGAACAGATTGTTCCTTTCTGCTTTGTATCAGCCTTTTTATATTTGAACACTTACAATGTCTCCTTGCAGTTTTCTTTATGTTAAAAAGAAGCAATACTTTCAATCTTTCCCCTATTTTCTAGACCTTCTGGTTATTCTCATTGCCCTCCTCAGGACTCTTTCAAATAGTCCCACTCCTTTCTTGAAGTGCAATTCTCCAAACTGGACATGATCTCCAGCAGAGTACAGCACTGTCTCCTCCTCTGTCTCCATACATTCCAGGATGCTTCATTCAATCCGCTCAATGAATTGTTTTCTGTGTAGCTATTAAGTGTTTCTTTCTTTGGTCTGTTTTTACCTCTGCACTGTACAAGCTCAGTGTAGAACACAGAATTTCCTCATTATTATATATGCATAAATACTTGTAAAATACTGATGCATCTCCTCTATGCCCTTGTGTCCAGAGACACATCCAAGGCAGAAGTTGCTTTTCAGGGCTAGCAGGAGGTATGCCTGTGTCTATGGCCTGTGGCACAAGTAGGGAGCATCGTGGCTGGCTTCCTGTACTGCAGCTTTTATTCTTCTCTGTTACTGGGCCAAATGGAGGTTGAGTAGAACATATGAAGCAAGAGCAAAGTTCAAGTTTGCGCACCTGAATCCACAGAGAAATGCCTTAAACGCTTTGCCATGACACAAAGGTGAACTCTGCTACTGTCAAATACCAGTCAGTTAATTTTTCATCTAAATATTAACAAGTATCACCTAGCTTTAGGAACAGACTGAGAAATCTTAAGTCTAATTCCTCAGAGCATTTATTTTAGCTTTATCAGTAAAGACAAAATCTCTCCTTGTCTTTACTTAAAGTTTTTGGCCAATGAGCACTTCTGCAAAACCATGACCTCAAAACCACTTCTGCAAAATTCCGTGATGTCAAGTTGGCCACCATAATGTGAGGAATATACTTGTAAAAATATTTGAATTTAAGTGGCTTTCTCACCATTGCTTAGAAAATCTGTGGAGAAGTGATATTTTAAGAAATACAGAAACTATACCTTATTTCCTGTGATCCCGTTCTTCACTTACAGCAGAACTTGAAGCTACTGTAGCAAGGAAAGAACACAACTTGACACTTCCACTGTAAAAGAGCATTCATCCTCAAATCATAGCCCATGCTACAGCCAGTCCTACTTAATCTAACTTCTGCTTATGCTGTGCCTTTTTGGTAGCTGAGGAAACAACTTTAGTCTTTGAGATTAATATAGAATCCTTTAGCAGCATTTATCTTCGACTATAAAAGTTTCTCTCCCCTTCTATACAGTGTCATGCCTTTTTTCACAAATACATATAATTTCTAATGTTCCCATCATATTTATCTGGAGATGCAATTGGGGGGTCCACTATTACCTTTGAAATCAATATTTTCTTCAACAGTAGACCAAATGATTTAGCAGTCAGTGTATCCCAGCATGGAGGATGTAGAAATCCACCCATGAGATAAAATAAATTCTGTCCTGTTAAAAGGAAGGAATCCAAGAAGTAGGTCACTTCACAAACCTGTTTTTCTGTAGTTTGAATACTGCAACGCAACAGCAAGAATAGGTAAGTCTGTAGAGCATTTGACATCTTAGTCGCTTAGCAATATTCATGGCTAACTGAAGAAGCAGCAGGCTCAGTATATGCAAAAACATATTGTACAGCTCTAGACACATATTAGAACTTCAATAAATAGCTGTAAAGCAACTTTTTTTCTCCTTAGGTTTGGAATCTCTCTCATTCATATATTTGGTTGGTCGTAAGGCAAAAAATGTTAGGTCTTATTCCAAAAAGGCATAGATAAAATTTTTGGTCTTTATCTTGGTATATTCCAAGGTGAAAGATAAGGCATCAAAATGGACCTTGATCTGCATTAATCTGGGCTACCCTTTGAATGATTTGGGTTGGTGGTAACTCTGTAGTAACTGTGAAACACACTCTGATGTCCTGAATTCTGGTGAGAAGCAGGGGCTTATTTTTTGGCTTAAGGACAGTTGTGACCATAATTAAGTGCTGGGTCCTCTGTCCTCAGTATCTGTTAAGGAAAAGTTTTCACTTGACCAGCTAAAGGAATCCACCCTGCTTTTTTCAGCCCTTTTTTTACTGGCACCTTGAATCCCTTTTTTTCCTCTTTCTTTATATCCTACTTCAGGGAGTGCTTCTCTGTATCTTCCTGTAAGTGTTCTGAAACTAAATCTATCTCTTTTATCTTCTGGAGTTTTCCACAAAACTTGAAGATATTCAGGACCTATAATTGATTTGTAAGGCAGAAAAAATTTTGTAGGGAAGCTTGAAATACTTCCGCCTTATTGTTTAAGCGTTCTACTCACCATATTGCTGTTTTTAGCTGGGTAAACAAATATTCTTTGTTAAACGTAATTCAGATGAAATGTAGGATTGCATTACTTTAGTCAACATAGCACAGATCGTATTAGAGTCTTATTTGTTTGGTTTCAGTTACTTATCTTCAATGTTCAATGTATTGTTCTTCATGACAGGTAAATTAACTCCTTCAGTGTTGTGAATGGTGATTGTGTTTGTTTATTACCTGAATACAATTGTTATCCCAGTGAACCATCAAATGTGTTTAGACCAGGTACGCACAGTCTGCATACGGTTCTTTAAATATGTATAGCAGCTTTAATTACCCATCACTGAAGTCTTGAATGGCTGTATCCATAGCCTGTCCCAAACACAAAGTAAAGCTCTGTTAGCTGGTGTGTTTGTTTCTTCTTGCTGGCTGGGGCAGGCTAGAAACAAATAGTAAAAACCAGCTGATAAACTGTAATTTATTAAGCTGCAGGAACTTGTCTCATTCAGTGCAGGTGCCTTTAAGTCTTAGAAAGGTTCTAGGCTGAACGTCTCGCAGTTAGCCCTTCTGGGAAGTGATATGGGCAGTTGGTGAAGGGGGGCAGCCTGTGACAGAAAAAAGCAATTGGTGATATGCAGGATTCAGTAGGTGAACAACTTGGCTGAACTTCAGAGGTGCTCTTCCTAGCCAGCTAAACTTATGCAGCCTTCATGTTATTGCTCTGTTCATGATGGTCATCTTCTAATTTGACAGACTATCAATGGCCATTTCCCTTTGGAGCATGCCTGTGTCCAGCCTTCACCAAACCCCATGTTTCCTGCTTTACAGCACCCACTTGGAGAGGAATTTTTATATTGGTTACTGGCCAAGTCTGGCACATCATTTTTCCTCGCTTTTGTTGCTCCCACTCTATCTGCATCTTCACTTGATTGCAGAGAGACGCTTTTCATCATTGTGAAAAGCCATCTGATTAGAGCTCTCATTAACCCATGAGTGAAGCTTCTTATAAGTTTAGCTGGAGAAATTCCTTGAATGCTTCAGAATTGCAAAGTTGCCATTTTTAAGAAACCTCAAAACTAGATTGCCAATTTGTTTTAGCTCAGCTTAAAACAAACTCTTCTTTCTCAGCAGATTTAAAGGAAAATGAATTTACTGTATATCTTTTTATTCCACAAAATGTCTCAGATCTACAGCTTATTATCAGAGACTGTATGTATCTGGACTATCCTGTCCCTGGCCATCCTTCTGTACTGGTCCAATTTATAAAACAAGGGCACTGAACACTCAAAGTATTCCTCTGTTAAAGTGTATTTAGAAGCAGTTCTCATGGAAAAGGAAAAAACACTTTTTCATTGTTCTAATTCAATTTTTGGAATATAAAGTGATTTTAAGATTGGAAGCATGAAGGTTACTTCCTAAATGCTCTGTACATAGCTTTTGCTAGATATTTTCTTCCCCTTTCTCTTCTACCTTCCTTCCTGGAATAACTGTAAAGTAGATGTGTATGTCATGTCTACCAGAAATCATCTCCTTGACTCTCTTAGACTCTTGACCTTCTCTGATACACATATCAGGCACAGGATGAACTCAAGCTTGTCTCTGTATAAACAGGTAAGATCGTCTTTGTTCAGAAAGCCATCTGATAAAAATGGACAAATTTATGGGCACTGCTTTCATTGCTTTGCTTACTTCTAAGTTGTTATGGAAATCATGTCCCAGAGTGGCACTAGAAGACTAGTGAGGGGCAGTTCTCAGAGTCAGTCATAGTCTCATCTGGAGTTAGAGGTGTGGATTTCAATCGGTATTTTGGTATATCCTGAAGAGCCTTCAAGTTAGTTCAGCGACTGCAGGTAAAATGAGACTATGAGGCAGGAAGTGTCATGTGGATGATAGATTCTATTGCTGGCAGACAGCTTCTTCAGTGAAACAGAAACGTTTCTTTTCTGGCTTGCAGTAGGTGACTCTCTAAGAAACTAGTTCTTGAAGTTCATATATTTAGAACAGTAGAATCAAGTTTTTTGTCTTAGACTTTTTACTTGCCTTCCTTTTTAATGGTAGGTTGCAAGGTAGGATCACAAGTGTATAAAAAAAGCCTCACTGAAAGCACTGGTGGCAAGTCAGACCAGAATTGACACAAACATCTTCTGCTTTACCAGGCAGTTTTAACACTTGGGAAGGGCGTGTTTCATCTGTCCCAGACAACTGCACTGAAGCATCTGTTGATTTCATTAAAACGCAAAGATTCATAGGTTATGAGGCCAGAAAGAGCCATTATGATAATCTAGGCTGATTTGCTATATAATTAATTCCTGTCTTACTATGTCTTTTAGAGAAAACAAGGTACTATTTTAATTTAAAGTTTGCCAGTAGCAGAGAACATGCCATAACCTGTAGTAAATTATTTCAATAGCAAATTACCCTTATGTAAAAATAAGTCTTAATATTTTAAAATGTGAATGTCTCTAACTTCAATTTCTAGCCCCTGGATCCCATTATTCCTTTGTCACATAGATTGAAGAGCCCTCTATTGCAAAATTCCATTTTCTGCACAGGTACTCGTAGATTGTAATCAAATCACCCTTTAACCTCTACCTATTAAACAGACTTTGAATGTTCTTCACTATGGGACATACACTCCAGTCAGTTAATAATATTCCCTTTTCTCATTCTCGAACCTTTGGTTTAACAATTGAACTGCAGATATCGGAAACTGCCTAAGTGTTTTGTGCCCAAGCCAGAGATGCTTCTGTCTCTCTATTCCTGCTCAGGATTCACCTTGGGTTTTACACCGAAGGATTATTTTTATCCTTTTGTTTATAGTGCTGAGAGTTCTTGTGTACCTGCTTATATATGTATATATATTAGTGGTGGGATGGCAGTGTTATGTTAATGGTTGGACTTGATGATCTTAAAGGTCTTTTCCAACCTAAATGATTCTATGGTTCTCTATCTAGATCCTTGGAAAGTCTTCTGTCTCAAGGATTCTCCAGCTGTTGTATGGTATGACTTATAAAATACAAGACAGTCTGCAGCAAACCCCAAATAAACCAAGAGGCAGACCCTCTCTGTTTCCCTAGAAGAGATGGGAATTGTTACTCAAGCATCAAATATGTGAAAGGGGGAGATGTAACCTGTGTGTGGCCAGCTGAGAGTCGGAAGCTGCTTATGTGTACATGATCATATTCCTTCTACCAGCAACCTGCAGAGGTTGCTGAAAGCAGATTGCTGAGTGGTATCTAGGTATAGCCCAGCACCAGCCATCCATCCCATGTAGGGTATCATGCTGCTTGTCTGCTCCTCTCATTTGTGGAAAGGCTGGGTCAAGGTACAGTTTAGAGGAGTGTTGGCTTGAGCAACTATTAGTAGTATCCTATAAGGGCAGTTCTTCTGTGTTAGGATCATTAAAGTCACGGTTTATTCAGGCCTGGTGTTCTCTTGCCCACCAAAGCATCTCCATACTAGGGTGAAACCAAAAATGCAGCATTGTGCCCAAGTCAGGGAGTATGTATGAGAAGGACTCTGTCCACAGGAACCCATTTCCAATTACTCTCTTTCCCAGGCTGTCCCTGCAGGGGGACAAGGAGTAGACTGTGCACAACCTACTGTACACGTAGATTCATCAGGAACATGAGAAAAGCCCTAGTGGGCCTGAAGAACAGTCAATCCATTTACCCAGGATTCTGCTTGCAGTAGTGGCAGGTGCAAGTGCTATTTAGGGGAGAGCATGTGAGCATGGCTACTATCAGTGGTGCATTCCCCTTATGCTCCCACGGCATCAACTGCTATTGGACTAGGATTATTAGAAGGTCTGTCCCTTCCTTTTCCCTTTAATATCAGTTTGTGGACTTGTTGTCCATTTATCTCTGATTCTTTTTGAGTCTGATGGTGCTCTCTTGCTTGCACAACCTCCTGTGGCAGCAAGTTCTAAAAGTTCACTACCCTCTGTGTAAATAAGTACTTCTAAAAATCCATTTTAAATTTATATTCTACAAGTTTCAGCAAGTGTCTGCAGTTCTAGTATTTCTGGATTTGGCAGAGAGCAGTTCTACATTAGCCTTCTCCATCATCTGTAAATTTCAACCATATTTTTTCTCGGGACACCTCTCCAAATATAAGAGCCCTGGCCTTCTGAGGCTATCTTTGTAAAGCATCCTGCTCCATCCTCTTAATTGTTCTATTTGTTTTCCTCTGTACCTTCGGCTCCTCTGTTTCCTTGAGATGCAGAGACAGGACTGCATGCAGTGCTCAGAACTAGTGTTTGTGGAAAGCAATGGACTTGCTGCACGCACAAAGTATGTGCAGAAGTCCTGGGCAGCCCAGATAGCTGTACGTGCATGGAGTGCATCTCACACTTCTTACGTCTGCCTTTCCTGGATGCAAAGGTAGCTGCAGCTGCTGTCTGGCTGAGGTCCACCTCGCTGTCTGGCAAGAGGGGGAGGCTGTATTGCACAGCCTCGCTGAGTCACTGGAAGGAGCCGTATGGTCTGTCTAGCAAGAGCATTGGACATGGTTAATCTGCAGAATGAAACTACTACAGTCCCACAAATTGAAAATATATTTTATTCCTGTTGTAGATATTAATAGACTTGATGTTTTTTGAAGTCTGTGTGAGGGCAGAGCACTTTATTGGGAATTGGAGGAAAACAAGCTATTGGGGGTCAACACTGGCCTCTGCTGGGAGAACTACAGCTTTGTGCCATGACTCCAAATGGGAATTAACAGCTGGCTGCTTCTTTCACTCTGATGTAGGGTGGTTTGCCTTTTCGACAGGAAAATCTGATGCTGTTCTGGCTGCACTGGGGAAACTCTCCTTTAATGCTCAGCGAAAGCTGGAAATTCTTCACTTGCTACAAATGTGTTGAATTGTGATTTAATTTCTCTTTTGTCCTGAGGTCCCCTACTTTAGAAGCTTATTCCTCATTCTCTCCCTCATTTGCCTTTTAATATTTACTGCACACTCGTTTCTCTGACTTGCCTGTCCTATTTGTAGAATTAACAATGCATATCTCCTTTCCCTTCTCTTTTCATAGCAAATTGCCGACAAGTCATCCTGCTAGCATTTTGAAAGCAGAAATCAAATATGCGTGTACGTATAAGCTACACGTATAGACACAAAGTAGTTTAAAATAATAACTTCTTGGAAGAAATCAGTCTCCAGTAGTGTTGCAGAACATGAATTCAATCAAAACTGTGCTAGATGCAGAAATGCTTTTGCTTGCTGTATGAGCTAGCTCTGGATTTAGGAAGCATGGAGGGTGGTTGAGAGGAAGTACAGTTCACAAATATTTCGGTTTTGTGCCTTCTCCAGTCCCTGCCTCTGTGAGAACGGCACAGGGCAGAGAGGAGTCCTCTACAAATAATTAATTCTGTACCTGTGAGAAAGAGAAGGGCGGGAGGTCTGGACTCCTGTGCATGCCTGGCTTGTTCAGGAGTGCTTGCCTGTTTGGGACTCTTCTCTTGGCTAATTTCCATCCATGTAGCAACATGAGGTCCAGAGTTCTGGTCCTTAAGCCAGAGAGAGCAACAGTCCAGGCACTGAATATGTACAGGCTTTTATGTGTTAGCACAGAGAGCATAGGTTTCTTGAAGTGAGGGTAACTTAGCTGATATCTCCATAGCAAGTTTGTACCTGTAGTGATCTAAGATTTCTTGGTCAGGGAAATTTTAAGTCTTTGTGGGTTTTTTTCGGTAGCTCTTGAGGAGCCACAGGGCAATCACCAACAGTTCACAGCAACTTGCTTAATTTTTTTTTGTGTCTCTCTCCTAGTAGTTAAGTGGGCTTATAGGGATAATAGAGAAATGACAGTGGTGGTACAGAGTTCCCTGCTGTGCCTAGCAGAGATGGACATGGAAGTTACACTTTGCTATGCATTTTGTATGGGGTTTATGCAAATATAACAGCACGATACCAGACACGCGCTGTGTTTTATGTACAAAAGCTTTTATGGCAGAGTGGGCCTGTGGTAGAGTTAATTGTTCTTGCTGTCCTTCAGTTAAGTGTTCTCTTCTGCCTGCTTGATGATCTACAGTCATCCCAAAGTACCCGTTGCTGTCATTTCTATACACACTCCTGGTTGTGCGCTCTCCCTCTGTCATCATGTCAGACTCTTGCATGGTCCCCTTTGTGCTCGTGACTGCCTTTTGGGAGAAGTTTATCTCCCATGGCTGAAAGTAATTGGGGTATTTGTACTGTATGCAGGATTGATGTATGATATTTTTCCTTGTGTCTGGCAGGTTGTTTATAAGAATAATGACATACGTCTGGAGCTGTCTCGCTTGGCACGGATTGGTGATACTAAGATGAAGATCTACGGGGAAGTGAAATTCGTATGTGAGAATGTGGCTACACTGGATCCCATCAGCTTTGAGACACCTGAGGCCTATATTAGTCTGCCTAAATGGAATACCAAGAGGATGGGCTCCATCTCCTTTGATTTCCGAACCACTGAACCCAACGGACTGATCCTTTTTACCCATGGCAAGCCTCAGGAGAGGAAAGATGCCAGGAGCCAGAAAAATACAAAAGTAGACTTCTTTGCAGTTGAGCTTCTAGATGGGAACCTCTACTTGCTGCTGGACATGGGCTCTGGGACCATTAAAGTCAAGGCCACACAGAAGAAAGCCAATGATGGAGAGTGGTATCATGTAGATATTCAACGAGATGGAAGATCAGGTAGAGTGATGACTTTTTCTTAAGTCTATTCATCTTTCAGATCCAAACCCAGGTCTGTGTATTAATTCTCAGAACCTTCAGAAGCTGTTAGATATGAGTCACCTTCTTACAAAACCTTAGTGTTATTCCAGTGATGTTTATCCAGCAAAGCAAAGATGTGAATGGCTAGGTTTTCATTAAATGTTTAGTGTGAACTTCAGATAGCACATCACTGAGGCAGTCTATTAATGTTTTATTCACAATCTTCAGATATTTTGGACCTATCTTTGCAATTACGTACATAATTATAGTGATGACTTCTTTGTAGGCCATGGTGAGGTTTGAGATCCTTCAGAACCATTACTATTTAGTTCTTGGTTTGAGAAATTCTCACTGATCTACTTTGGGTTTCTGTTCAAAAAGAAACTTAGTAGAAACCAAAGGAAAACTTACTGCTGTGACCTAATATTACCATCTCCTGGATCTTTAAAGAGCAGGGGTTTGGGATCTTGTAATGAGGAAAATAAAAGTGATGGGCACAACCAGTGACAAAATTATGATGACAAATCAGCATTTTCATTCTGTTCTGTTTCCTTTAGTATCTTGTAGCTTTCAGTTAGGTTTCTTTACTCTCTTTTGGATGCTCAGTTCCAGTCTTAATATCTGAGTCAGCATTCAGTGGATGTTCCTTTTTTCCTCACAGCTTCTCATTTTCAAAAATGTGTTTTAGTTTATTTCTAATTATATATCCACCATGCAATTACTGTGAGGTATTTTGTTTGTTTCTAGTGCTGGATATCAGGCTAACATACTCACGATGTACTCTGAAATTGTGTAAGGAAACAATATGATCAAATACTGTAACTTCATCTTGATAATATGTGAACGATTGTACCTGAATTCTTCCTGAACTGCTGGGATCTCGAAAGCCTGGCTGTGTATCCCTTCAAAGGGAATTTTGCTTACATTTGCAAGTGGATTTGGGATTTGTCTGGTGATCTCCAGATGATAGCTTTATGTCCCTAATTTTATGTTTCCAGTTGCTGAATACCATCAGCGGAGAGAACGCAGTGCTAGGATTTTCTTCCCTTGAGTTTTCAAAAGAGCTGACTTTCAGATCCCATGCAAAGCCTACCCGTTTGAACAGGTCTTTGCCTGCAGCTAGTTTTTTCTTTGAAGATGTGAGGAGTTTCTTTGTATTTGGCATGGTGCTCTACTAAGACTTAATATGTGTGGTTATATATTGCTATCTCCTAAAGACATCGATAGGAACATTTTATAAAGGAAGCCATAAATAAATAAATGGAACTTTGATTTCTTTAGAATTGTTAAAATTTAATTAACTTCCAAGGCTAAACTCAATTAGTTGCATTCAGTACTGCCTTCAGTTTTGCTTGCTCGCTTGGGGACTGTTGAGTCCCTGGAGAGGCAGCTGAAGAAGGAGAAAACCAGAAATGACACTAAGCTCTCTGCTAAGAAAGTTTGTAAAAACCTCGGAAGAGGGACACATGTTCATTTGGACTAGGAGGGTGTGACAGATGGCATTGCTGCTAGGTGGATGAGACCATAGGACTGACTTGTTTGTCGCTTGGCAGGGAGGTTTGTGATGTTCTGGACACTGATTACAGGTAACAGATTTTGAATTAAAAGCACTTTGTTCAACAAGAATGAGCACACTTGTACATTCTTGTATTTTCTTCTGATGATGAGTACTGGGTTAATGGTCCTAGTGACTGATACCTCCTCCCCAGAAAATGAGGATACTGGTGTTGATTTCTTCACGCCATACCTTTAGCAAGCATTAACCACTATTATCCAGTGGTGCTTTTTGGTAGGTGTGAGAAGGAAGTTCAGGATCACTTCTTGTTTAGTCCTTGGCTTTTCTCCCACATGCAGACCACAGAATGGTTACACCTTGGAGATTCTTTTTTTTTTTTTTTTAAACATGGATGTCTGTTACCTAGAAACTGAAATGAAATAATGAACTTAATGTAGGCTACAAAATAGCCATTTGGGTTTAATAAGCTAGTGACCTAGAGGTTCTGATTCTCGTTACTCAAGCCGCCAGGCCTTTATTAGGTGTCATCTCTCCCCTTCTTCCTATTTCTATAGCAGTCCAAATCTTCAGGCTCTGCTGAGCTCAGTAAAGTAGCCTAAAAATCCAAATATTCACTACTGCAGTGTACTAAGGCAGGAGTGCAAATGCTGGGGAAGCATGGAAGTCATTCTCAAATAACCTCAGGCACCTCTGGTCCCCTTAGGCTTTGTGTATGCTTTGGTCTCTTTTGGCTACTAGAGCAACAAAAGCTGTTTTTTCTTTCTACTCTGACAGAAGCTGACAGCGTGGACATGGACACCTAGTATCCTGTAACCTTTCTGTCCTTGGAGAAAGCTCCTACAAAGTGTCCACAAAACCTGTCACAGTTTCTAGCTGGGGGAGACTGAGGACATTGCACAAGACAACATATTTGGCTGGTAATCAGCTGCAAAACACACATGTTGTCTAACCCACTCAGACACTAAAAATCTTACTGGAAGGTTTGGTCTACGGTTACATCAGTACAGTGCTTTGTATACCCTCTCTGCCCTCAGTAACTGGGGTCTTTTGGTCTGTTCTTTAGCCCTGTGTGAAGTCCCTAAGGGACTGAATAGGAGATGCTTCTGATTTCTAAAGGTGGGATTTGATCTACCTAAACACAGTTGCAAATATGGGATTTGGGGAAGGAAAAAAAACCCTCAGCTCGTGTAACTGCTCCTTCCTAGGGTCAATTCAGAATTTCTCCATCTCAACATCTTTGTTTTAAAAGTGGTGTGCATCTGAGTAGAGTACCATTTCCTTACAGGAATAGTTGTAAGGTACAAACTCTAGTAGAAAGTTTAGGCTGCTGTCTAGCCTATTTCCTTTCATCGTCTCACGCTCACCCTCCAGGTTTTATGATTTTCCTTGGTATCCAGTGTTTCTTCTCTTTTGGGGGGTTTCTTTATCTTTGTGGCTTTTGTAGGCGGTGTTTGTTTTCTCCGTAGTAACAGCTGTTTGGAGCTCAGCCCTCCAGTATTTTGGTTTGTTCTAGTCTTTTGAGTAATATGTACTCCACATGCTTCTTTCGAGGAGGAAAAGCGGAGATGCTGGAAGGGGGGCTGTGATCCTGTGGCTCTGTGACACCTTACCCTTACGACTGCAGGTGTATTGTCACATCTTCTCTTTTGTTACTTGGTAAAAGGGAAAATATCTGCGGTGCTGCGGTTTGTTTTTACAAAATGATTCGTCAAATAACCCTGGTTCTCTTTGAGCCTTTAATTTGTAACGCCTTTGTTGCTTCTGGCACTCTGCTGCCTCTGACATTATTCCTAAATTATTACTGAACATCACACACATGAAATACCTTGTGTCCGTGTCATACGTGCTGTTCTCTAAGAAGACATCTATTACAACTGAAGAAAAAGCATGTGTACACGACCGCACTTCTCACAGAGACACAAAATAGAGCTAACTCTATTAACTAAACTCTCCCACCTTATCGTAGGGATGTATGATAAAAATGCAGTGATGTGGAATTAATCTTAAAGCTTGGATAGTTGTCTCTGAGGACAGACTATCTTAATGACAAGGCAATTGGATGCAATGATTTATAGCTAGGGAGAGTGAATTGCTGATTTTTAGCTGAGTGTATGGTGGGCAGATGCCCCTATCACGAAAGCTACTGAGTGCTCTTCTGAAGAGTACTCTGGTCTGGGATGTGACACACCTGCATTATGTTCCCTGTTTTTCTTTGGATGTGCTGTCTGACCTTCTCTACCTCAATCTTCCTGTTTGTAAAATGGAAGTTAGAATACTTAACTTTCTTTATAAAACCATAGAATAACTTATTTTGGAACAAACTTCTGGAGTTTTCTAGTCCAAACACTGCTGAAACCTGGGCTTTCTTCAGGGTCGTGTCCAGTTGTGTTTTGGATGTCTTCAGGATGGTGATTCCACAACCTCTTTGAGGTTTCTGTTCCCATGTTTGACCACCCTCATGGTGGAGTTGGAGTTTCCCTTGCTGCAGCCTGTAATCAGTGCAAGTGCACACTGCTGACTCATGTTCAAACTGTGGTCCACCATATCCCCAGGTCCTTTTCTGCAGAGCTGCTCCTTAGCCAGCTGTACTCCAGCCTGTACTTATATGTGGGGTTATCCTGCCCCAGGTGTAGGACTTTGTATTTATTGTTGTTGGTTTACATCAAACATTTCTATCAGTCCTTTGCTCTACCTTGTAAAGGTTTCTCTGAATAATATCCCTGTGCTTCCACCAGCGCATCAGCCATTCTCCTCAATTTGATTGCATCTACAAACTTGATGAGGGCCTATTTAGTTCCATCATCCAAGTCCAGCTTTGGAGGTACTGATGAAGTGTTTCCTGGAAGAGCTGTGTGAATTAATATGCTTCTGCTTATCTTTTTTTCTCTCTAGTCCTGATACCATCAAACTCCTGTATGTTCTCAATAAGTTTTTGCTTTGCTGGATGAATACCATTGAATAATGCTCAGTTTTTACATGTTATTACTTAGCCATCACATTGTTATGCTTGTGACCCTGTAATGCAAGTTGGGATACAGACATGTGATGATGAGTCACTGCATGGAAGTGCTTACGGCCTGTGGTCAAGAGGAGAGGGAGCTGTGTGGGAGCCACTGCCTCTTCTAAGAGTGTATTTGGGTAGGGAGAAATCTTCTCTCTCCTGTGCTGAACTTTAAACCTCACCCTGTTATTGGAAAACAAATGAACTAAACTGAGGCTGTAAGTGGAAGTGTTGATGTCTCCTTATCCTCCTCCTTTAGGTACTATATCAGTGAACAGCAGACGCACCCCATTCACTGCTAGTGGGGAGAGTGAGATCCTAGATCTGGAAGGTGACATGTACCTTGGTGGGCTGCCGGAGAACCGGGCAGGACTCATCCTTCCCACAGAGCTCTGGACGGCAATGCTGAACTATGGCTATGTCGGCTGTATCCGAGACTTGTTCATCGATGGACGAAGCAAGAATATCCGGCAGCTAGCAGAGGCACAGAATGCCGCAGGAGTCAAGTCCTCCTGCTCCCGCCTCAGCACCAAGCAGTGCGACAGCTACCCATGTAAGAATAACGCAGTCTGCAAGGATGGCTGGAACCGCTTCATTTGTGACTGCACTGGCACCGGCTACTGGGGTAGAACGTGTGAGCGAGGTAAGCTGAGTTTTCTGACATCAGTTACACAGAGCTGAAAGTGTGGAAGAGGGCTAGAACAAAATCCCGTGTGTCCATGAGACATTCTACTGCCCTTTTTGGTCTTCTGAATGCTAAGTTCCAGTCCCCACACTAGGAAAGCTTTCTTTGATCATTTCCTTCCAGTCTTTTCCACCGCCATTTCATGAGCTTACCTTCTTTGTCTGCCACTTCACTCCCTAAGCCTTCTGAAGACCTTGTCTTCAGGTTCCAGACTTTCTTTGACTGAGTATGGTTTGTCTCCTAAGGCAGAAAATGCTGCTGCATGTGAGAAGACTCAGGAAAATTACTGTAAATAGTACCAAGTGAGAATTTGAGTTATGGGGATTTTTGTTGTGTGGGACAGATGATGTATTTCAGTTCTATCTAGTCTTCCTCTTTTTTTGCATGGTAGGATTTCCTTGATGGCTGTTCATGGGTCAAGTCAGCTAATGAGATGCTGTTAACCACAACATGTCTCCAAGTTCACCTCTTATAAGGCAAATCTGTAGGAGATGGTGGGAGATTCTCTGCATCTTATTCTTACTCATTCTGACTGGTGATTTAAAGACATATGATTGGAGATATGAGGCATAAGGAATGCTGGTACAGACAGGCAAAATGTATGTGTTCAAGGCCCCATGGAAAGGACTTTACTACTGTAAGATGTCTGAGTTATATATTTCTCAAATACCAGGCAGTTCCATTAATCGTTGCTATCCTTATTGTGCTGGTGCCATACTCAGAATGAGGAAGATGAGTGGTTTTAAAAAAAGAGGTGGGGTTAAGATCACTTAGAAAAGCAAATACTCCCTGAAGGGTGTTTTCTTGTATTGAAACCAATCTTTCTGTTAAAATTTGGCCATTAGCACTGCATTCTGGCTGAATCGCACTCACAGTACACCAAAGAATTAACTGTAAGCCATTAGCAGAGTCTTAGGGCTTTCAGCCCCTTCTTTCTGTTACCTTACTTGGCACCATGGTCTAATGGTTATAGCATGTGTCTTAGAATTGGAAATTTGGATATTTTTGAGCTTCTGCCATAAATATTTGAGACACTTCTTTCCCACTCAGTGTACCGCCCCTATGCATTTTTTAATATTGATCATAGTACCATGATATTTATGAGAAAGAACATGAAAGTTAGGTACAGTGCATAAAATACTAGGCAGAATTGAGATTTGTAACTTACTCCCTCTCCAGAGGATTTGCTTCTTTGCAGGAAGATTTTGTTAATGACCAAAATTCTTTCTAAAGACTGGATGAGGTTTTTAGCTTTTACAGCACAAGATCTATGATCATTCATAAAGCTTCTCAGAGCCAGCAATTTGTAGCATGCTGCCCTAAGCAGCAATAGTAGTTAATTGCCAGTGGTCCTTAAAACAGCTGAAGCATCAACACTGCCATCCGTGCTGTAAGGACATGGGTGAAAATAAAAGATTCATGGGGATTGGCTATGCCAATGTCAGCTCAGCAGTTGGTTTCTCTCTTATAGACTACATTGGATTAGAGGATTCTGGAAAACATCAAAGGTTTTCTCAACCACAGCCTTGGGAATTGTTTTGGCCAATTGTTGTGTGATTAAGTTTTGGACAGACATGATAAAAAGAAGCGCTACCGTAAATGCATGGTTCCCTCCCAGAATTGCAGTTATGCTTGCCCTAGGTCTTTATCTAGTATTGGGAGTGACCAGCTCTGTGATTCAGGACTTTCTGGACTCTGTTTTATGTCCATCTCCTGGACCTGGCTCTCAGAAGAGAATCCAAAGCTAACCAATGACGTAAAGGACAGGATTCATCTCATGTACCTTATGTATCTATGGTGTTGGCTTTTACTCCTTTTTATTATCAGTCAAAAGAAATCAGAAGGTTAAGGGCATGTAAGCATTTTAATTTAGGAGAAATCAATCTCAAGTCTGACCTGAGATACATAACTCAGCCAAACTCTGGTCAGCATCAGTATGAATAAGAAAAGTACATGTATGAATGCATGTTTACTAGTGTGGGAACTTGAAGTCCTAATAAATGCATGTTAGAATCAGAGCATATTTAAGGTTAACAGAACAATGATGATGTAGTTCAGGACAACAGAAAAGTTACATGCAGAGGTCCTAATCCTGAGAAACTGATTTTGTTTGTAACTAGAATCCACAGACCCCATACTGGTTTAGGCCGTGTCAGGCAAAACATGGCTTTCATGCCTGAGGTTCTTTGGCAACACGAGAAGCAACTCACAGGAAATATTTATCTGTAGACTGGATACACGAAAAAAATTGTGCAGATTGAGTGTATTTGACCCCCCAGCATTTATTGTGGCGTTGCATAGCAGCCTCATACTGCTCTGATACCTGATGGCAGGCAACTGCATTAGTGCACAGTGCTCTTGCTGCCACGAACAAAAGTGTTGCAGGCTACCAATGGTATTTTTCATTCTCGTGGTCTGACACCCAAGGATTATTGCAAATCCTGACTTGCTGGCCTGTGATCCAAATACTGTTGGAAGGAGAAAAGTTGAGATGCAGACTTGGAAGGGAATCAAAGTGAGAGATGCCAGGGTGGCATAGCGACTAAAGAACTGCTGCAGGAACAGGGGGAGCCAGGCTGGGGTGTAAGGGGAGAAATGAAGAAGGAGCAGGCTATAGCTCTTTTAATAAGAAACAGCTACTGACCCGCTTTTCCAGTCTGACATCTGTTTCCAGTCTGACATCACTCACTTTGTTCAGTCCTTAGACTTCTGTCCTGTTAGAAGAGAGGAGTGTAACTCTTGGAAGGGGTTTGCAGCACAAGACGTAAAGGGTTAAGGGGCAGGGGAGCCTAGAATAAAGAATCTTCTACACCTGTTGGCTGCCAGGAATATTCCTCTTTCTCACAACGCAAAACACATACTTAACATTTAGTTAAGGTACTAAAAATACAAAAGACATATGTACAACTCCAGGGATAGAAGCAGATGATTCATTTGTTGTTGATGGTAAAGTCTATCTCCCACTTTCCAGGTATAGCATTTCTACATTTGTAATGCTGTATTTCTCATACATTTTATACTTTGCCATATGAAGGACTGTTAGACATCTAAAAGGGTCTCGGAAAGGAAACTGTGTCATAGTTAGAAAAGACATTTGGATTCTTTTTATTCATGGTGAAACAATGTAAATATAGGGTATTCAGTATGTCACCTATATCTAAAGCCCATGGGAGTTTGTTCTGTCAGTGAAGTAACACCTCTGTGTATTCAGCAAGTGACACGGGATGCAACATAGGCTTCCGATGCAGTGATCAGCTCAGGCAGTATTTCGGTGCGGATGGAGAAACCCTGCTGTGGCCGCAGTTTGATAGGGCACAAAATGGAGAATTGCTGCCAAGACCTCAAATTCATTCTTACAATTCCAGTATCTAATCGGTCATTCAGTATTGGCAGTGATGTAAGCAGACAAAGGTGTTTTCAGTCTTAAAGTGTCATAGCTTTTAAGGGTAATGTAGTCCCTCCTTGGGGTAATTGAAATTGCATAGAAGAGATGGGGCGAGACATGGCAAAGACCACTTTGTGTCTGATATGCCTCCCCCCTGAAGCGGGGTATGTCAGGGAGTCAAAAGTGCTGGCAGGACAGCTCTGATTCTTTCTGTAACCATATGTTTTTTTCTGTACTAACTAGGAAAGAATATACTTGGGAGACAAATTCTGAAGGCTTCTGTTAGGTATACTTACATTCAAGTCCTTGCCATAGAAACTAGAGTGAATGGACGTCAGTGTTTGATTCTCAGAAACGCTGCGACAAAGTACCTCACCTCACCTCACCTGCGGTCCGGTTGTGTAGGAATGGGGTCAGGAAGGCCAAGGCGCAGCTGGAGCTAAACTTGGCTAGGGATGCAAAGAATAACAAGAAGGGTTTCTACAGGTATATTAGCCAGAAGAGGATGGTTCAAGAAAGTGTACCGCCGCTGATGAGCGTGACTGGCAAGCTGGTAACAGCAGATGAGGAGAAGGCTGAGGTACTCAACAACTTTTTTGCCTCAGTCTTCACTGGCAACCTTTCTCCTCACCCCTCCCGGGATGATGGACGGCATGAGAGGGACT